>JARBER010067734.1:0-18743 GCA_030265075.1 Balanus glandula | reverse complement strand
ATCGCGACGGATTGACGCATCGCGACGGACCGAGACGCATTGCGACGAATTGTGACGTGATGAAACGCAACGCATCGCAACGCAACGCATGAAAAACGCACTCGTGTGGGGCGGGCCTTAGACCCGTTTACAGTCGAAACATTCTTTGTTTGTTTGTTGGGGTTTAAGGGCGCGTCGACTTCAAGGTCATTTTGCGCCCACAGTCGAAACATTCGTCAGACCAGCTTCCGTCATCATTTCTTGCTTATCGAATTTATCCGTTCTAAGCGAATTTATCCGTTCTAAGCGAATTTATCAGTTTCAGTTGCTTATGTAGCCGGGGTCACTAAGCGTTTGTGATCGGTCCAATAGTGGCGCGTTACACACCATGCCCCGCGGCTTCGATAGCGACTGAAGCCCTCTGAACGCGCCGCGGCAGATCCCGTCGCCGAGCAGAGTGGCGGCAGATCCCGGCGCGGCGGAGCAGAGCGGCAGCAGATCCCGGCAGCCTTTGATGTGGAGTGCCAGAGGACATCGAAGCTAGTCTGCCTACGTTCCAGAGGCCGCGGGACGCTGGCTGTTGTTCGCTTTAGAGGAAAGCTGTTGCCAGCTGGTGAGGCTGCTATCAGGAGCGCGACCTATAAAGTGGTATGATTGGTTGACATTCTAACATAGATTACAGTAGACCTGGATTTGACACTAAATCAGGTCACTGCAGTAGAGGGCCGAAAATGAAATTTACCATCGCGAAATAACGAAACATGGTTGCCATCCCAGTTCAATATTCCGGCAACCAAGAGTCTGATCAGCTTGTGACAAGCACAAACGTGTAGAAAAATTAACGGGCTAGCGTATGCAGTGTGAGTCAGACATTAGCACGTGGTGAATACAAAACTAAGCGCAACATAAACGCAAATTCATAAGCTGGTCCGGCTGTTTTTTTTTGCGAAATGTCGCGGCGTTATCGCGGGAATCGCCCAGTGTCCGCCCCTACACACCGCCAGCTGTGCCCGTCCTGGTGCTGACTACAGTGTGGCTGGGAGGAGCGTTGCCGACTGCCGAGCCGCGGAGAATGTCAGCCGCGCACATCCGTCAGCGGAATCTGCCCACATCACGCGGCTCATGGGTGAAATGAAGGGCCGTTTTCGGAGCCGAGCCGGGCTGAACGGCACCGGCCGCCGGCGATGGCCGGGAAATGTGTCCATTGGCGGGACGAGCCGCGGTGGGCAGAGCACTCCGCTTCCGGCTCATCGCCATCAGAGTGAAACGAAACGCGAAAGATGGCATGCGTCTTCCATAATAGACCCACTACTCGTGCATTTAGTCTAGGGAATGAAAAATAGCGCTGCGAGAAAGCATAATATGAAACTCATTTAAGGTTTTCCATTGCAGAACCAAGAATATGACATCAAAAGGAACTTAAAATTAAATTAATGACGATGTTCGAAAATTGTAGCGTTCTAATGTAGAACGGAATATTCATTTTTGGACCAGCAAGTCGTATACGAAAAATACCGAAAACATAATGCAAAACATCTCACTCCCTCACAAGCATCGTATCGTACCCAACATCATGTTACAGCGGATCTTGCCACTGACTACAGATCCCGAGGCTACCCTCCAGCAGAGACACATCTTAATTTCGTCCGGTAGTATCCCTAATGGAAGCGGCTCGCCTCATCATAATAAAGCTAAGCACAGCCAGCAGCGGCGACAGCGGCGACCGTGGACGCCACTCGCGGGAATACAATGTTCAGCAGCCGAGCAGTTTACATCGCCGCCAAGAGACACATGACAAGGACAATAGTGCTCTGAATCACTAGCAGCAGAGCTGCACTTCAAGTGGAGGTGTTGTAATGTGTTATTCGCGTTACAGCAATGGGTCAGACAATGCTACGGACTGGTTTGCGCCGAGTTACCGCAGATAAGGGTAGCAGTAAGTTTGCTCCATCATACCAGCTTTCATATTGCCGTTTTCCACCAGGCTCCACCAGCGTCGTGCCGCGCGCAGGTTCAACATCGCCGATCGCAGAGCTGGATCGCACTCGCAACTCAGGCAGCGAGGGCGCAGATGGATCGCACTCGAAACTATAACCCACGGCAGCGTCTCATTCGCTCTCTTATATATCACTTTTCGACACCTCCCCATGAGGCCTCTTGCATTTGAACAGCCAATATTACGAGCAAACTGGCTGAATGCTGAGTTTGATTGAAAATAACGGCGAATGCTTTCTGATGCATCACTGTGCAGCTTTAACGAAATGGGGAAGTGGACAGTGTGCTTTATATGTTCTCAGCACAACAATAATGCCGGATAGGAAAAGCTTCTGGGCGGATTCCGAGAAAGTTTTCCTGCTGCTGAAAATTGCCATTTGGTTCAATCTATATCAGAGTCGAATGCTTTCTATAAAATGAAAGCAACAGCTTTCAATGAATAAATGAAATAAATTTGAATTTATATACTGGAAACTAAGATATCTGGGGATTGAGAGTACAAAAGCCAGTTGTTTTGTATCACACTTGCTATGAAAAGACTATACAGTATGCATACCCTAAGTTATCACTCCTCCATCGCTTCTTAGAATAAGGAAATACGAGTATTTCAAATATGGGGCTGATTAATCTGATGTCACAATACATGAGCCAATTATGTGGTAGCAGACACTTGCTAATACGACTTATTAACAATCCGTAAATAAGCAGTCATGAATCACTGTGGAGGTGTTCACCTGCTCATATTTTGTACATTTGTCATTGTTCATCTATTAACCCGCGCCCCAGTGAGCCTCTGATTTTTCACAACCTAAGAGGAGCAGTTGACTCCGTCTAACTCGGCTCCAATGGAACTTAGAAAAGAAAAGACAAAACAGAAACAATGCGAAAACTCGTTATGCATCATGCTGGAGCTATTTCACATTTTTTCGATCAGGTCAAAATTGAGGCCAGGAGAAATAGTTCACCTTCAACATGGGGGTTAGATTTAACTGGAAAAGCAATTTTGCAGCCCGTGTCAAGAAACCACTATCTGCAATTTGTCTCGACTTTAGACTATCCAACCAAATATATTTAACTTTTTGGCGAGGGAAGCAGCGGTGGGAAAGAAAAGTAGGTTTGTGAGAGGAACACGTAATGTAAATGATCGATACACGCGTCCTATGCGCAATACACGCGACTTATTTACGATCTTTTGTCCTAAATTGGCGTAATGTATGACTATTTTAAAATCAGAGAAGATACTACAAATATGAAATAGAGTTCTCAGAAATTGTCCAGAGTTGGTCGATTTCCTTGAACGAGGCTTGGTGATCAGAGAAAACGTGCCAGAGAGTGTAACAAAGGATGTGACGTCGACAAATCAGCCAATCAGCAGCGGCAGATTTCTAGAATACCTGTAGTACGGCAAATATTGAACGCTGAAAGGGTGAACTTGTTCCTTGAAAAAGGTACCCCAAAATACAAAAGCCATTAAAGTAACGATTGAACTGTAAAGTCATCGCACCAGGCAAATTGCATCCTAAAATAGTATTAAGGCAAAGGACCGTACCAACAATCGCGTCTATTGACCTTCTAAAACATCATGCAAAACTCATCTGTCGCAATTTTCGACGTTTGATATCAGCAAACGTTACCGTTAAATAAAAGCCCGACTGAAACCAACGATCGAAATTAAACCAAAATTTGGAAAGACATCGACGACAAATAAAAACCAAGTCAAGACTGACGAATGCAAGACAACCAGCGTATCACAACATTAAATATCACAAAATACGTAACACAGCCAATACAACATGTTAACAAACATGTTAAACAGTGAGCAACATATAACACAAATGTGAGGTTGTTTTCTAACAATGAGGCTAATTTGATACGACCACTTACAGAAAGACCGTAAAATTGGTAGGACTAATACCATACTAACCAAACAGACACTATATAGCAAATGATAAGTTTGGGAATGCCATTAAATGCCTGCGAAATTGTATGCCAGAAAATACTGAGCTGTACGTATTACCTACACTCAATACTCAGAAAATACGGTTTCTCTACGAAGGCTCATCCCGCGAACGGCTAGTCCCGTTCAATTCATAGGACACTTACAACCTCTATTTTTGAATGTTCGGGCGTACAACGCGTACACGCAAAAAAAACGTATTCCATTCCTTTCTCCACATAGTGCGTTAGCGGATCAAAAAAGATCTACAGGCCGGCGAAAACACGCTTTTATGAATATCGACTGGTCGCCCAATGCATAATTCATTGTTATGAGGTCCGGGGGAGTGAACGAGCCATCACTGGCACTGTACAATGGGGCTGTTTTCCGCGCGCGCGTCTGTGCTACACTCGGTGAGCGGCCGGTGCGTTTCGCGTCGATGGTTCTCTATGGAGGCGCCTCCCTAATGGCCTGCTCCGTAACGAATTGATAATTGAAATAGTTACCGTCATCAACGCAACCAGCGTCGCCCGCAGCCGGCTCCGACCCCGAAATGATGTCAATCTAATGGTTCCAGGAAAACAGTGTAAATACGTTGGGGAATTGGCAGGCACGTAGCCATGGGGGCTGGGGGGGGCGGCCGCCCCCACCCCCCCCCCCCCCTGGAGGTCAAGGGGGTCCTTAATTTCGACGCACTGCGCGCGCCGAAAAGGGCTGATGAAACCGCGCGAAGCGCGATTTTGAGAGTTTAGAGCATTTCAGAGGCTCTTAGAGTTGCCAGGCCCCTCTCTGAAAGACCAGAATTCGATGGACGTTCAAAAAGCTTCTGTGCAGGTCAGAGGGGCCCTCACAGACCAAAAAGGCTCCCAGGCGGGTCGAAAAAGCCCCGGGCTCGTCAAAAGGGCCTCCAGGCGAGTCAATAGCGCCCCCACGCTGCTCGAAAGGGCCCCTGGTCGGTCGAAAGGGCCTCCGATTGGTTCGAAAGAGCCCCAAGCAGGTCAAAAGGTCAAAATCCGTGGGAACACGAGCGCTAGTTCATTTAAGAAGTGCGTAAAGTGTATACTAATGTCAAATATTTAGGGTCGCAGACATATCGGTGTGCGATTATATCGCTGTGTGACGGGCCAAATGCCGACTCATTTACGCATCGCTCTTTTAAATTAGCAGTCTTATTGTTTGCCATCGTATGTGTTTTAGCCTGAATTGTATGTATATTTGTATTGTATTTTATTTTTACTATTGTATTTTATTTCACTATTGTACTTTATTCGTAGGTACTATTGAATTATATTTTTACTATTGTATTTTGTTTCACTATTGTATTTTATTCGTACTATTGTATTTTATTTCACTAATGTGCTTTATTCGTAGGTACTATTGAATTATATCCTTACTATTGTAGTTTCACTATTGTATTTTATTCGTACTATTGTATTATATTTGTACTGTTGTATTTTATTTTTATTTTGATCCATGTACAAGCGTATGAGTGTTAACTACGGTATAGCACATCATGTATGACGCTGTGGACTAACAGCCAATCATGTATTGGATACCACAAAGATCTGCAATAAATAAATATAAAAAGGGCCCCAGGCAGTTCGAAAGGGCCACGATCTGGTCGAAAGGGCCCCGGTTAGGTCAAAGGGGTCCCCAAGTGATTCCAAAGGGATCAAAAGGGTGGATCAAAAGGGACCCCGGACGTGTCGGAAGGGTTCCCAGGCCGGTCGAAAGGGTTCCCAGGCCGGTCGAAAGGGCCCCCGGTTGGGTCGAAAGGGCCCCGGGCGGATCAAAACGGCCCCGGGCGTGTCGATAATGCCCCCGGGCGATTCGAAAGGGACCTGAGCGGGTCGAAAGGGCCCTTTAGGCGGTTTAAAAGGGCCCCTGGGAGGATCGAAAGGGCCCCTCTGTGAGACCAAAGGCCGCTGGTCGTGTCAAAAGGGTGGGTCGAAATGGCCCCCCAATGGGTCGAATGGATGCCCGGGTGGGTCAAAAGGGCCCCAGATGAGTCGAAATGACCCCGGGTGGGTGCGAGTCGAAAAGGCCCCCGGTCCATTTGACAGGGCCGCCGGGTGGGTCGAATAGGAGAGTCCCACAGTTGAGAGAGTTAAGAGCATTGCAGAGGCCCTTAGGGCCACCAGGGCTCTCTCTGAAAGATCAGAGGGCCCTATGGACGTTCAAATTAGTCTCATATAAAGGTCAGAGACCCCTTAGCTAGACCAAAAACGCCCATTGGCGAATCAGAAGGACACCGAGCATCCCGAACGGTTCTCTAGGTAGCACAGAGGGGCACCTGGGCAGGTTGAAGAGGCCCTTGAGCATGTCAGCAGGGCCACAAAGCGTCCCTTACCAGGTTGAAAGGGTAGGCTCGGGAATGGGACCCTTATAACGCTCGGGAAGAGCCTTTTGTCACTGTCGCTCGTGCGGGGGCCCTTTTGAGGTGCCGCCCCCCCCCCCCCTGGGCGAATTCCTGGCTACGTGCCTGGGAATTGGTGACAGTTTCGGAAGTTATTTTAACGAAGCCAAAATTGTACCGCCCGCAGTATGGCTAAATGCTGGTTTAGCCCGAATTTAACAGTAATGTTTTTCGGTTTTGTTGAAAATTATTCCATATGACTTTCAGCGATATAACTAATAATATTTAAGCTTTCTGCAACAATCTGCTCCTTTGTTCAATGCTTTGATGGTTCCTATGCGTGATTAGCAATGGCAATGAGTGGGTAAACTTTAATGAATAAATATTGTGTTGAAAACTGATATCAAATAGTAAATGTGTTTCGAAATAATTTGTTTTATAATCTCCACGGGGCGTGTATACCCATACCCATGCCCATACCCATGGGTATGCCCATGGGCGGCATACCCATATACATTTTTCGGGTACTGGGTGGGCCTGGGCAGAGAAATATGCAAGCGCATTTTTCAGAAACACTGTTGCTGTGCCTGTGGCTTTTTGTTAGCAAAGATGGTTCACAGTTTTACGTGCATCATTTGCAAATAGCTAAATATGCTAGGATATTGAATGTGAATGCTGTGAAAGGAATTATTTGCTTAACCTGAACATGCCGGACCGGACATGGGCATACAATTTATGATTTGAATGGGCCTGGTCCGGGCATGGGCACGGTGTCAATAAGTTCATGGGCACGGGTACGGGTAGAGCCGGAGGTTTCTGGGCCCGTGGCAATCTATGGCTACTATATCTGAAGATATACCCGTTTGCCATTTGTATAATTCACGAAACTGGGTTGTTACAGAAGGTTTCAGCCAATGTGAAATGCAGAAGTGGCACGATAGATGAAGGTTACGCCAACTGGCATACGTGGTGACATATACCTACCCCACCTCATGTCCTGCAGAGTGACCTATCACAAACAACATGGCCTGCGGAGTGGCCCTTGTCCCCACCATCTAACCTGCGTGGTGACTGGGGATTTGAGAACGCCCATGCCTCTTTCAGCATCTGACTGAAGATGCCTCTGTTTTACCAGCATTTACCACTGAGAACGCCTCTGCCCCTTTTTTTATCAATTTAATCCAAACATTTTTAATGGACGGAATAACGAAGTCAGAGCCTGCGCTAAGCAGAGCTTGTTGTGCAGGTCCTGATCTCATACCGTCCGATCGGGAATTTCCAGGTATTCGGCAGGATGTCGAGGCGAAAGTGTAACGTGTCCACACAGCCGGACACGGTCCGCCCCGCTCACAGACGTCAACTGGCCTTCATTGCGGCCGCTGCCACCGGCCGCAGGCCATCCCAGTCTGGAGCAAATAGCGAGCGCCGAAGGCGACTCGTACCGGGCTCTCACTACTGGATGGGTCGCAAGCCAAGCGCTCTGCCGACTGAGCTACGGGGGCGGACTTTTATCGCTGCCTAAGGACGCCTGATGATCATTATTCCGCAACTATCGCTGCCTGAATACGCCTCTGTCCCACTAACGTTTAGAACGCCTGTTCCCTTCATCGCTGCCTGAAAACGTCTAATTTATTTACCCCTAAGAACACCTTTGCACTTCATCGTTTCCTGAAAACGCCTCTGTTCAACTAGCGTTTACTCCTGAGAACGCCTCTGCCCCACTCCATCGATGCCTGAGCACGCCTCTATTCAGCATGTACCACTGATTTACCACTGAGAGAGAGAGAGATCAGATATATTAACAACACATCCACAACTGGGTGGCTTTTCGGCGTTGCTCGTCAACAGTTGAGGGTGAACATTTAACATAAAAGATACCTACTACGTGATAAATGAAACATAACTAATACAGCACAAGACAGTACAATCGGAAACACACTCATACTGTCCATACTAGCCATCCAAACGTACACATCCATGACGTGGCTGATTGTCTACCGTGACAGTATGTCACGTCGCAGTTTTATGCGGTAGAGGGGGTCGTCAGTACGCACTTTTACTTTATTGAACATTGTTACGCCTCGATAACAGAGCCGGCGTCTCCCTGCTTCGGTTCTGATGCGAGGCACAGTGAGGCGGCTACCATGTCGGGTCTCGTGCGTGTGTCGTAAGTTGGCAGGGCGTCCTATAGTTTTGTTAATACTTTCGGGGAGACCCGTTGTGACTGCAGAGTGCACTGCACTGACCGTGTGGTACTCGACCAACTGACGAGCGTTCAACCACCCGAGTCGCTGCACAACGTCAGTTATGTGGTCACGACGCTTTCTTCCGCTCACGACTCGTGCGCAAAAATTTATGATCTTGTGTACACGTTGAAGTTGGGTATCATTGCACGACCCGTATACAGACATACAGTAGCGTACCACGGATATAACAAGCGCCTGTACTAGAGTGGCCATGGTAGTGCTGGGGATGACATGCCGCGAGTGATTTAACGCCATCAGCATACCAGTACATCTGCTGGTCAGTGCGTCTATATGGGGCTGGTAGTTCAGGTGTCGGTCAATCGTAACACCCAGGTTCCTGACCACCTTGGAGTCACGAATTTGGGAACCATTAAAGGTTACAGTCACATCAGTGATGCCTCTGAGCATGGAGGGTGTCCCTATGACAATCATCTGAGTCTTCTTTTCGTTCACTTTCATACGATTGTGGCAAAACCACTGAAACAGTGCATTGAGGGTGTCCTCCATCCGGGCTACAATCTGAGGCAAATCTCGTTTCTTACCGCTCGTAAGTACCTGTACATCGTCGGCATATTGCACCACAGTAACATCATCGTTGACGTAAAGGCCGAGATCGTTGGAAAAGAGCGAATACAGAGCGCAACTCAGAGAGCCTCCCTGGTATACACCGATCACGTTGGGTTTCAATGCTGATTTGATGGCAGTACCATCGGCTCCGCGAATCAGTACTTGCTGGGTGTGGCCAGTCAAATAATTTTCGAACCACTCTGTGTTAATCCCGTATGTTTGAAGTTTGTTCAAGAGGGTCTGGTGCGGCACTACATCAAAACATTTTGATTGATCCAGTAATGCTAGAATGGAAATTTCTCCCCGATCCATTGCCTGAAGGGCCTCATCAGTGATGACATTCAGGGCTGATTCGGTTGAGTGCAGCCTGCGATAGCCGTGTTGATGGTGTGATAGTAAGTAGTGCGACTCGAGGTATTCTGTAAGTTGGTGCTGAACTATTTTTTTCGACAAATTTCATGATACCGGGCAGTATCGAAATTGGGCGAGTGTCAGCAGGATTTTTGGTCGATTTTCCTGTTGGGATGGGTATGACCAAGGCCTGTTTCCAGGATACTGGAGCGTGACCAGTATGGATACTAGAATTGACTACGTCGAGACTCGAGAAGCACTTTGACAATCCCGATATCATATTTTTGAAGCATGCTAATGCTGACACCGTCGTTACCTGTGGCGGTTGACGGTTTCATTGAAAGTAGCGTGGTAATTAGCGTAGTTAAATCAACAGGTCGAACCTTAAATGTACTGGTCGTCTCACGGGGCAGTCTTGTGTACACCTGTGCAGTGGTCTGAGGGACACTGGCCGCTGTCTTTGGTCCGATATTAACATACAAGTTGTTAAGTTCATCCGGTGTAATGCTAGGCGGCCCTCTGAGTTCTCTCTTCTTCCCGATAACAGGTGACAAGGCTCGCCACAAGCTGGCGCGTCCTCCCTTGGCCAGCTCGCGCTGATAGTACGCCCGGGAGTCACCCCGTATATACAGCCGCGCGGCACTGCCTGTTAATATCCCGGTATAGATCGCGGTCGCTCTGGGCGAGGGCGGCGCTGCAGCAGCAGCCGCGTGTCGGCCGACATTGGCGGTCCTGTGAACGCACGGGATCGGGTGCGCCTAAGCGGAGCTACTCGGTCCAGCGCGGCCAAAAAAATGCGCTGGAATTATTTCCACTTGAGCTCAGGTCCGTGCGAGAACCGCACTGTTGGCCAGTCCAATTGATGAAGGGTCTGACAAAAGGCGGTTGGGTCGACCTTACTGAGGGACCGCCGCATGAGGCAGGTACCGCCCGTGGGTACAGCCTTGCTACTGTGGCGCAGAGCGGCACGGGTGATGTCGTGAGGGCTGCCATAGTGGCATCGTGTGACACCAGCGCGGCACAGAAACTGAGCTCGGTTGATGACAATAACGTCCAACAGGGTGTTAGCAGGCCTATAAGTCGGATATACGCAATTAACGACATGCAAATTGTACATGGCGAATAGAGACAACAGGGGGTGTTCTCTATCATTGTCACCACCTTTCAACAAACAGCAGTTGAAATCGGCTGCAATGACCACTGTAGCACGCGGGTAATTGACTAACATGTGTTGGAACTGACACTCGAAGTCATCAAGGTCCTCAGTCAACTGTCTTGCAGTGTTAACAGGAACACGGTAGGCTGACGCAACGAGCAGGGGCGGATGCTTGTTCGCTCGCACCAAGACCCACACAATCTCAAGGTTGGAGTTATTTACGCCGGTAATTGGTGTTGACAGCTGTTCACAGTTAAGGCGGTCTCGGACAAACACAGCCACGCCGCCATGACCCCTAGCCAGTCGGGACTCAGCAGGTCGGTCCTGACGGAACAGTCTGTAGCCTTGCACTGTCAACAGTCTGTCAGGGATACGTGGCTCAAGCCATGACTCACAGATCGCGAAGATGTCAAAGTCGTACACAGTATGCAGATCGCGTCGTATATCCGGCAGCTTAGGCTTGAGAGACTGGACATTTATATGTCCTATCAGCAGCAGGTCGGTCGACTCACTCCCCGGGTGCCGCCACCTGACGCCGCCTCTGCGTCCGCGCGGCCTTGACCGTTTCCCACGGCGGGTGTGGGCGGGCGGGCGGGCTCCGGCCGAGGGGGAGACCGGAGCTGCTCCAGTGTTCCGCGGGGACGCCGCCCGGCGATCGCGGGTCGCACGCTGGTGAGCCCGAGGGCTTGTGACGTCACGGAGCTCGTGAACGTTTCGCTGTTCCTCATAGGGCTGGCGCGCACGCCAGGGATCTGGGGCCGGTGCAGCTGCCCTGCAGAGCGCGCGGACCACGATCAGCACAACGAGGGAGCGCAGCAAATCACGGTGCATTGTGGATGTGTTGATGTTCGTAGGGCACACGCACGTTTGGCTTGTTGCAACTAGAGTCCAGGTTCTTGATGGACGGTTACCATATGGTATTATCACAGCACAGCGTTGTAACTGCAGCGCTGACGGTGAAAATATGTTGCAGTCTGGATGGTTCTTGCTTACAGGTGCGTGCCCACAGCCCCCCAGCACAGGTGAGGTGCCCACAGCCCCCCTGCCGGCATCGCTGCGCACTACCGGCGGCACCCCTGTTCTCACGCATAACGTGCGTGAGACACCACTGGCGACGGCCTGGGTCTCGGGTGCCAATTTATAATTGTATGCAATATAGTATCTTACAAATGGTTATGTTCAACTTCGTAGACATATGTCACAATGTTTGAACGTTCGGTTCCTAGTTGACAACTAAGTATAAACGGTTTTATAAATTATGTCCATTTGAGGTGACAATGAACACCTGTTTTGCAGGTGGCAGTACGTTGCGCTGTGTCTGCTGTGACTACTCGTGTCTGGGACAGAATCGCTTGGACAGACATGTGAAGCAGCGTCACGTTAACATCGGCAGCAACGACAGATTCAAGTGTAAATGGTGCGAATATTCAACAGATAAACCGGGTTATATCACGCGCCATCTTGCCAAACACTCGGTAGAGGGGCTGCACTGTTGTGGTGTCTGCGGGAAGACATTTACTGTGCGGGCTAAACTGAGAATTCACCGCCGTACACACACGAAAGAGAGGCCGTACCGATGTGACATATGCGGCAAGACGTTCCCAGTGAGCAGTTCCTTGAAGAGACATGAACGTATCCACTCGGGGGAGATGGTACGCCAGTGTGAACAGTGCGGCGCCAAGTTTTACGACGTGTCTCATTACACCAGGCATATGAAATATCACAATGACGTATTGCTACATAAGTGTCAGGTGTGTTCGGCCCGGTTTGCTGAACGGTCGGGCCTCATCGCACACATGCGGAGACACACAGGGGAGCGACCATACTGCTGTTCTTTTTGTCCCAAACGATTCTCGGATAAGTCGAATATGAAGAGGCACATTGTCCGCCACCACACACACGACTAAAGTCGTAGGCGTGGCAGATGTGGGGGAAAAAGTATCCATCCGCCAGCCCTGGGAACTGGCGAAGCATGTATATACCGGGTGGGCAAAAAAAAAACGCCGAGTTTCGAGGTTTGCCATTTTGTGTTGGTGCAATGTGGAAATATGATACTTGGTACAATTATAAAAAAACAATCAATTCTTCGTTCAACAAAGTTGGTTTCATGTCAATCAGACATTTAGTTCAAATGTTATAAGACATTCTCTAAACCCTTTCAAAAAGTGAATTTTTAACGTTTTTTGTTTGTTTCCAAGCGTGAACGATCGGACCATCTTCAGCTCAGACAGTCGCCAACAAACGCGACTTACGATGTCCGATCCTGGCGTGCATAATTTCCATCGACGCTTCCTTCCACATATCTTGATGACTTCGTGCAGCTCTGCAGTTTAGGTGAACCTTTCCCGCCTGTCTCTTACGTTTTCCAAAACGGCGTTCCTCGCTGAGTAATCCAAAGAATGCAAGGTACGCAAGTACGGGCGCACTGACTCCTCTAACTCCTCTTCATTTACCAAGTGGTAAATGTCTTCATTTACCAAGTGGTAAATGTCTTCATTTACCAAGTGGTAAATGTCTTCATTTACCAAGTGGTAAATGTGTGGTGCGAGACTGATCACTTTCCTTCTTTCGTTCAAATGTTGCTGCCTCCTGGGTACTGGATAGGCTGGCTAATCGCAGGTCGCTTCTCTCGAAGACTGGGGAACTCTTCTGTATTCGCGATTTTTGCGTCGCACCAGCCCTTTTAATGGAAGCAATTTGATGGTTCGCCTCTGTTTAGTTTTGGCTCTGTTGCATGATAAACACGAAGCTGGTAGAAGTACCAACACAAATAATTGTCTGTTTGCTTCGTGATTAAGTGCACGTTATTCATTTCTTTGGTTGAAGGAACACGTAATTTTGAATACCACCTTTTGAGACGAGTGTACGATCAGTTTTGAAATTCGTCGCAAAAAAGGTCAATTTGTAAGTGTTTGTGAAATACGCCACATTTGTTCAACCGTTTGTCGGATTGACCCGAAAATTGCTTTGTTAAACGCAGAATTAACCATTTTATATGTGTACTAAATTGTATATTTCCATGTATCCTAAAACACAAATGGTGAGCCTCGAAACTCGGCGCGTTTTTGTTTTGCCCACCCGGTATGTGTTCGTTTGTTAACCCGCGCCCCGCTGGGGTCTCCAGCCGAACGCGCCCCGCTGGGGGGGGGGCATATATTGCCCCCTGCTTATCTCCCGAACCAATAGCCGCAGCGCAACGCGCAAAGCGGCAATCGAAAGCTCTCAATGAGCTGCGTTCATAGTATGCTTAAAATTTTCCGAAAAAGGTCACATGTCAGGTCACGGTCAGGTCAAACGCAAAATGTTTGGCATTTTTGTTTCTTGGTCAAATGTTCCGTTCAAAGATCTAAATGAAAACTATTGATTTTTAGGTGTCAAAAACTCGAAATTTTGAAAGTCCGAGATAGCTATCTTGTAGAATTTTATTTTCGTTTTTTTACGTTTCTTTATTGCTATTTGCTGAATTTGTTGAATTTCTACAATTTCCCAAACATTTGCCGGTTTTTCATCAAAAATGGCTTGACATGACGTCATTAAAACGTCATTATCTCAAAAATTATCAACCGATTTCATCAAAATTTTCTGTGAAGACGTGAAATTTATGCCCGCTAAGGTACTGAAAGTTTCGCTTCGATATCTGATATGGTTTCGGTGTTTTTGTGAAAAATCGGGAGAGGGCAAATATTGCCCCCCACCCCCCCCCCCCCAGCGGGCGCGGGTTAACTAATTTGCACAATACTGTAAGGTAGGTTATTCCCTAATTAGGCACACCAACTGCCGTGAAATTATATCAGTATGTGTATTTCGTGTAATGATTAGGGCATACGTTCAGCTGTCCCCCTTTGTCCACTGGCTCAGTCCAGTTGCAGTTTTGTTTTTCTATATGGCTTTTGTGGACAGATTGTAGGATGTCTGGTTGTGTGAATAATTTAAAAATGTTAATGAAATGTGGATTCGGCACCGCAATGGATCTGTTGCGTTAATTTGCTGTTTTGTAATGCGTGCTTGACTGACGTTCTTCTATTATTTATTTGTTCTCCTGCTGTAAGTCATTGACCATGGGCAATTCACAATACACACGCACTATACAATTACCTTTCCCCGATTATTTACGCATGGTGTTGACAGGTAATTAGCAGATCCCATTTCCTGTGTCACTAGTCGATACTTACTGCTTCCCCTGTTCGGCAAAGTTTTGGAGCGCGTTGCGTACGTCGAGCTGTTTAATCACGTGTCTCCGGCATTGTGTACAGAACAACATGGTTTTATCCCTAGACGATCCTGCAGGACTAACCTCGCTATTTTTTTACGTTCCGCATGGGAAGCCATATCGGACGGGTACCAGATGGACGCCGTTTACACTGATTTAACGGCCGCCTTTCAAAGCGTAAATCACAAGCTGATAGTTCACAAGCTAAATTGTTCATATAATATGCAGGATTCTGCTCTAAAATGGTTCATCTCGTACCTGTCCGATAAGCGTCAGAGGGTCGTAGTGAGTGGGCAAACATCCGCGAACTGGAAACCGGTAACATCCGGCGTACCTGAAGGATCTCTCTTGGCCCCACTTCTCTTTTCACTCTTTATTAATGATTTGCCTTTCAACATCGACTCTGGCTGCTTTATGTACGCCGATGATGTAAAAATTTACCGTAAAATCAATTCTCCGGCTGACAGGCTTCTTCTCCAGGGTGTTCTCGATCGCTTGGCGGCGTGTTCTGTCAGCTGGGGGCTAACACTAAATCCAACAAAATGCAAAACGGTCACTGCGACCCTCAGGCGCGCACCCGTCCAAACTGACTACGTCATAGGCACTACAACTATGGAACGTGTGTCGACAATTCGAGATTTAGGAGTGCTTGTCGACACAAAGCTAACATTTGGACCGCACGTCGATGATATTGTCCGACACGGTAACAGATCTCTCGGACTATTGATGCGTAGCTTTCAGACCGGGCACAAGAGATCAAAATTTAGACGAAGTGCTTTACTGACGGCTTACTATGCTAAGGTGCGGTCCGTGTTAGAGTACGGAAGCGTGATATGGACGGGGGCGGCTCAATCCCACAATGTCCGGGTCAATCGAATACAGCACAAATTTATCATGTGGCTCTTAACCAACTCCTCTTCCGGTCATTCCAGTTCACTTTCTTATCAAAATCTCTTGACTCACTTTAAAATTCCATCACTTGCATCGCGAAGAGTCCAATGTGGTCTGATCTTTCTCCGGAACATATTTCACTCAAATTTGGACTCTCGGACACTCCAGTCAGCGTTTTCGCTGCATGTGCCTCCTCGATCGACCCGGACACCAAAACTGTTTTGTGAACCACGGGCTCGTGTGATCACAGTGCAGTCTGGCATGTTCTGCCGTCTGCCCAGACTGATGAACGCCTGTTTAGTAAAGAGCCGTGCTGTTGATGTTTTTAGTGATGGTTTGTACTCGTTTAGAAGATCTGTGATCCGTTACATTTTGACACTGTGATCACACATGCAACAGTTCTTTTATCCATGTTGTCATACTGTGTTGCTATATTTTATATTGACTTATTTATGTTCCTTGCTATTGTACTGCTTTTATCATACGACTTCGCCTGTTAGTGGGGTGCATCCCTGTTGGCGATCATGCTAATAAGCTAAACTAAGCTAAATTAAACTAAATTCGTGTCATTTGAGGTCACATTTTGAAATCAGCTAAATTTAATTTAAGTTAGATATTTCTAGACTAATTTTGCCTTATAAGTACAAAACTGCCATTTATTTGTATGTGTCTTTTAAAAAAGCCAAAATACATCATTTTTAAAAATGACATCATCAGTCACTTTCACTCAGGGAGCTATAACTCAGTCAAAACCAAAGATATAGCTTTGAAACTTGGTTTGTGTATTGCTGCCCATGCATAGTTATATCACATTTATTCCGGTTTTCTTAATATCTTGCAAAAAAAATGTTTGAAAGAAAAACTTTTTTGAAAACTAAATAGTTTTTTAAATTTGTTGGGTCAAAAACTCAGAAGTTTGAAAATCCAAGACAAAAATTCTGTAGAAAATCTTATTTCCTATCTGTTGACGATTTTTGTTCTTAGACACGATTTTCTATGATTTTTCAAACATTTATTGCTTTTTCATCAAAAGTGGCATAACATATGATGCCATCATTTTAACATTTTTTTCTTCAAAAGTTCTCAAGTGATTTTTCCCAAATCAACTACAAAACGTCAAACTGATGCTGTTCAACCCGCGTGGCTAGGGGTCTCCAGCCGAACGCGCGGCGTAGGGGGGGGGTCAATTTTACCTTCCCCTCGTATCTTCCGAACCATAAACCACAGCGAGACGCGCAAGCCGGCAATCGATAGCCACGAAAAAATTGTCATTTTTATATAATTTTTGTTGACCTGGAGGTCACATGTGACGTCACAGGTAAGGTCAGAGGTCAAATTATAGTTTCTAGAGTTGACGAGCCATGCTTTGCGTTCGAAGTATTTTATATTGAATTGTATTCACCACAAACCTCTCAAAGGTATGTATTTCATATTCCATATGACCAAAAGTAGAATTGAAGGTCAAGGTTAAGGTCAAGGTCAAGGTGAGGTCACAGAAGGTCACCATTTTCAAAATATTAATGAAACTCATGCGGCACATGTTTTATGATCAATTTTACACGTAGAACTCGATAAAAGTACCCATTTTTACATTCTGACCTCATTAAATGACCCTTACGTGAAATTCCGGCCAAAATAGGGTCATTTGAGGTCAAATTTTGAAATCAGCTGAATTCAATGAAAGTTAGATGTTTCTAGACTGTTTTTGCCTCACAAGTACAGTATAGCATTTATTTGTCGGTATCTTTAAAAAAAGCCAAAAAACGTGATTTGAAAAAATTACGCCACAACTCTTTTTCACTCACGGAGCTATAGCTCAGTCAAAATCAGAGATATTGCCTTGAAGTTTGATTAGTGCATTGTTCATGCGTAGTTCTCTTACAAACTCGTATATTCCGGGTTTATTAATATCTTGAGAAAAAGTTTGTTTTTATGTTTTTGAAACAAATTGTTTTTGTTTAATTTTAGGGGTGAAAAACTCAAAATTTCGAAAATCCGAGATGACCATGATGTAGAAAAGCCTATGTCCTATCTTTTGCCGTTTTTAGTTTGCAAATGTCGTTTTTCCACGATTTTCTATGATTTTTCAAATATTTACCATTTTTTCATCAAAAGTGGCATGACATGACGTCATCAAACCGTCATTTTTCAAAACTTCTCAATCGATTTTTCAAAATTTTCGTACAAGACGTCAAATTGATGCAGGATAAGGTATAAGAAGTTTCATGCTGATATATTGAACGGTTTTTGATTTATCGACGAAATCCGGGAGGAGGGGTAAAATTTACCCCCCCCCCTACGCCGCGCGGGTTAAGATATAATATGTTTCATGTTGACATCTTGAACGATTTTTGAGTAATCAACAAAATTCGGAAGGGGAAAGCGAGGTTTATTAAAAGTGCACGGTTCGGTGCTGTGGAATATTTTTTTTTTTTATCAAAACCATATATTTATCTGACAAATACCGTACAGAAACGTTGGATTTAAAAATATTCAATAAACTTCCATTCAATTTTCCACCTTCTTCAGCAAAATATCCGACTCGGCGAGTCTGATCATTTACAATTACATGTATGTACGTGGACAACTGGAAAGAGAGTGTTATGGAATATTTTGAAAACCAACGCTTCTGCACAGTATTTTCAGCTAACTAGATGGTTTAGATAATATAATAATGATATAATGGCAACAAACCGTGGACATTCGATAAGTCCCTCAGGAATGTTGACTTTGAGATCTGTCTTCAACGCAATATTAAGGCAGTTTGGAAACGGTTATGTCGTCTAAATTGTTTGCAATGGTCATGAAGTGTATATTTTACGAAGACTTTTGCACTAAAACCCTTTAAACCTCGCCCTAATATTTCTCACCTTCGCCCTACGGGGGTCCTAAAAAGACCCCCTGCTAACTTCTAAACCAAGCATCGTAGAGCAACGCAGAGAAGACCAGCGTGTTGCTGGCAGCGAGACGAGTCTAACAGTATCCGATTTTTATGTCTCAGGTTATTTGGTGACCTTCCAGGTCACCTCAATGACCTCAAATCGACCATGTCGCAA
>JARBER010067624.1:0-11818 GCA_030265075.1 Balanus glandula | reverse complement strand
GTTTCATTCGTCTTTAATTCATATCTGTCATTATGAACTCTCAACAATATATATATATATATATATATATATATTATAATATAAATCAATAAATTGATGTATTAATCCCTACATGAGTATCCCCACGTACCTAGTTACTTGGTGTGTTTAGCGGTGCCTGTGTGTAGAAAGGTTGTTGTTATCTCTGTTTTAAAGTTTTCAATAATATTCTCCTTGAGTTGTGCCACACGCTAAGCGGAAAGCCGGCAGTCAGGTCATATTTTTACGAGTACTTACGTTAATTATAAGTTCAACACTTGTTTTGCGTGACACGTCCTGAGTGACGGCTCGGCCAGCTGTTTCGTGTGAAGCGCGACAGCTCCGCAGAGATAGCGTCTCCGCCAGACCTCCCAGTCAGAGCCTAGGCTGGCGGCAGCGGCGTGGGCAGCGAAATGGGCCGGCTAAAAATACAGGCCACCGCCAGCGCCTCTGGCGGTCACGAGGGAAAACTGCTGCACCTACGTGAATCGGCGGGTGCCAGCAGCTTTGCCTGGCCTGGAAATTAATGTCAGCGTGTGCCCCAGACGGGACCCGTCACTGTGTGATCAACTCTTGTTTTTTTACAACCTTAACTTTGTTTGCTGATAAAATATTATAGCAATAGGTTCGCCACCTAAACGAGACAAACCCAAATATCCATAGAAGTCTTCCATAGTTTCACTTCCCCCACACACACACTTTTATGATTTGTATACATCCCTGCGATAAGGTGTGACATTATTACAATTGTTTTGCTGCATTTTAGCGCTTCTATCTTTTCGGCTCATATATAACGACATTCCGTTATCTGTTCGGCACGGTTAAACCAAAGCACATCCATCTTATGTGGATGTCCATTTTGAGCAATATCACCAGCGTTAGCGCTATCGTCTCAGATTTCAAAGAAACCAAAGAATGCCTCCAGTCCACTTTGCCGCTTGGCACAGCCGCACATTGCGCCGTGTCCCCGCCATTTTATAATGCCGGGGCCAGACGTTACGGAACCCGGCAATTTAAGTAGGACGGGGGCAGTAGCACTTGGCTCGTGGGCAGCTGCCAGCGGGGCTGGCCCGTGAACCAGGCAAAGGCGCTGCCAACTATTCAACCAGACGTGGTTTCATAGAAAACACTGTCGGTTTACGTTGGCACGGGTTTTGTTTCCTTCATCCTGTTCGAGCTCTTATTCTGACCATCATGTGCGGCTAACGTCGCATTATACCTACATTGCACATATAATTCAAAATGATGGTGCATGTCGGGAGAAAGAAAGAAAAAATGTACGATAGCGCGGTGAGAAAAAAACAAATATTTGCATAGTTACAGGCCTTTGTACCTATAGCTCTCATAAATTGATTCCGCCAGTCACAACGCCTTAAAACCTAATACAGGAACAAAAAACATGGTTCTCGCTGCACACATTCTAGCGACGGTTGCATAACGTTTTGCACAGCTGCGCTGGTGGTCACCGTCTTTTATGGCCCGCCGACCGCATTCTTCAGGCGTAAAAGTCCGAGTTCAAGCGCTTGTCCCTCGGCGCACGTTTTGGTTGGCCGCCGTCCAGACAGGTCTGGCGCCGGCAGCCAATGGGGGCCCGAGCAGGCAGCTAGACTGACTCCTCTGGACGAACGGCTGGCTCTGCAAACGGGAAGACATTGCTCTGTCAGTTGGAACCTAATATTTGTTTTCGCTAACTATGTAGATGGTTTGCCATGTCCAGTGTTCATGTTATTTACTGATTTGTCGGTGCATTACATAGGGGAAAGTGGGGTAAAGCGGACCACCGGGGCAAAGCGAACCACCCACTCTGCTGTGCTTATTAGTAGATCAATCTACGTGAAACCTTTTCACTAATAGTGCATAATGTTGACGAACTTTCGACCACAACGGCTCGGCGATCGAAGAGACAGTTTTCGCTCCAAGACAAAAAATGTGATATTTTCGATTTCCGATCTAATTTTAGTGTTCTGAATATGTAGAGATTCTTGCTTTGCTTGTGGTCAAATTTGGACTCCAACTCGTGCTTAGGTAGTGTAAATGTGTAGTCGTAAATGTGTCATAAAGAACCAATCGTAGTCCTGGGCAAGTTGCCTGAAATCTGTATCCAAACGGGAAATTTTAATATGGGGCAAAGTGGACCAGGTGGTCCACTTTGCCCCGATGCTCACGGGAAGCATGTATTTCTATTTTATATGGAAGACTCCGTCAAATATGCTAAAGCCAATAGCTTAATTGATTCGTTTATGTTGTTGTCTAGTTATATTTTTTTAAGAAAACGCTCGAATTAGAGTATAACTGTTTTGTTGCCGTTCATATACAGTTACATATTGTTTTACTGGGTTAAATACCAATGTAATACATTGTTTTTATCATTTAACATGCTTCAGTTATTAGCATGTAAAAAAATGAAAATAAAAGTATTATGCATAAACGTTAATTTAGTAGAATGGGGTGGGGTGGTCCGCTTTGCCCCACGATTTTTTTTCGCCAAAAACATGTATTGGGCTCTTCGGTGGCGAATTACGCCAATTTATAGACGTCCTAGATAAAATCAATCTTTACGAAAATCGAAGATAACGCATGAAGCTATCCTTCGGACACGTTTGTTCAAAGTTTCTGGTTGACACTAAGCAAATAAATGACATCATTCATTAGCTAGTCCGCTATACCCCACTCTCCCCTACCCATTGAAATGACCAACTGGATACCTCCAAATTTTCCCAAAGCTCCTTTTCAACCAAATATAACGAAAGGGCAAAAGGTTCTTAACGAATACTTCGCCAAACTACAGATATGCAGGTTCGCATCAACGGTTGTATGATATGCGTTGTAGCTACGAGATGAAACACTGATGTATAGACTGTACCGCATGACACTAATGCTCTGCGGATCAGCCTACCGCCGGATCCAAAGTCGGCGGCTCTGCTATTTTCGATAGGAGACCGATAATATTTGTTTTGTCGTGTTATAAATAAATCGGTACTCAAACGACTTAAAATACAATTAATGTATAACAGCTATTTCAAGGCCTTCTCAAAGCACCATTCTTTATCTAGCGAATGATCATTGGTTTTCGCTAACTGGTGAACTCTTTCATGATGATATACTTATTACCTATAACTTCATACATTACTTTATGCTTAGTATTAGACCGAAATGGTCCGCTAAGTTGCGCCCTCCTGAAACATATCGTTCTTGAATGTTGACGTGACTGCTCAGTGAGTAGAACTACACTTCACTTTCATTGTTTTGCTATCGGTACATGGTTTGCATGCATATCAACTAAAACTGGCATGCCTACCTTTGTTTAAGATGGTTGGATTATATCGTATATTTAAGTAGGACCAATTATAGTTAGGTAGTCCATGCACTGGCATACTGTTAATATATTGCTGTGCCATATACTCTCTTTCACAAACTAACCGAGCGGTTTCATTTTCAGGTAAAAACACAGCATCATGTCCGACGACGAGGAGGTCTACTCGTAAGTTTTCTCAACCAGCTATTGTTAATTTTGTTCACCGCAGCCATTTGGACCTATGTTTATGATTTAAAAATGAGAATTATGCCTAACAAAACATTTATTTGACACTTGTGTTTGCTTTACTAACAGTAAAGTGTTAATTGCATTTGTCCAATCACGTAAGCAAATAAAGAAATAGTGGATCAGTGTTACGTTATGTTGTTATTCAATTGCACTTTGGTTACGTACAAACAAGACAAACAACTCCATATTCTTCAAACCAGTATATACGAAGCTTTATAAATTTATGAAACCGTACACCACATTTTTCATCTTAATATACACGGCTGTGAAAAGCAGACCTATATCACAAATCCAAAATATTTCTAGGCAAATGTATTGCTAGTGTTGGTACCTACCTACATTGTAGGTACGATGTTTATAACGTATTTCGAATATGATTCGATTGCCTTTGATTGGCTGTTAAACAACCACATTTGGTTATTTCTTTGACATAATTTATCATCAAAATGAGTATTGGTAGACCTACATAGCAAATAGCTCACAAATAGTTTGTAGTATGTCACTTACCTATTCTAAGCGATAATGATGTCAGTGCTAATAATACAAATTACTACCGTGAAGCTGCCATATTTATAACAAGTAGAAATGTGATGTTACGTGTCTTTTCATTCTAGCTTTGTCTTTCTTGTAGACAAGAGTCATACTGTGTTTAAAGCTATGTCACATTTGAAAACAGAAATACACATACACGATACAAATACTATTTTTAAACATGTATGGACCTTTTTTCAAATTTAATGCAATAACAGATTTAATAGAAATAACAGCAATCGATTTTCAGCATCGCCAACGACAGGCGTGAACGCTCTAACCCGAAATATGTATTAAGCTTATGACTTCAGTTATTTTTAACACTGTACGCAAAGTCAGCGCATCGTCCCTGACTTGCTTTGTGCCGCAGTTGTGTTTAACAATACCGAGTCGATGGTTCGGCTCGTACTTTGCTGAGTCTGACTCAAGCTATGTGCTTCGCCTAGGTTTATTTTGCTGCTTTGTGCTGGCGAGCTATGAGCGCCTCCTCAGCCGGGCTGTCGCAGCTCTGTGCCTCCGTGGCTGACCGCCTGTACCTCTGGTTTCAGTTCTGAGGAGGAGGAGGAGGAGGTGTAAGTACCTGCACTGTAGATTCTAGAGTAGAAACTACGACAACCGAGTGCCCTGAACTTAGAAATACCGATTTAGCAAAGCAGCTCGGTTTCGAAGTTGTATTAGCTTTTTGCATATTGTGGTTATTTTCCAATGTCCACAAACAAGTTTTTTTTTTACATTTTTATGAAGTTCCAATAATGTGCGATATTTTTCGAGATGTATACCACATTTTTGGTCGTAATTTATCAGAACGGAACAACACAAAGCATGTGTGCTGACCTTTCCTAATCTACTGTGATGGTAGATATAAGTACTTGTTCGAGATGTGCATGCCGCGTGGACGTACGAGTTCATCTCAAGTTATCACCAGAACACATCGAATTGGGAGGCTCATTTTGTCACCATGCAATGCCGTAATATGTCGCCATGTCACACCGTGTGCGGACTGATGACATATTGCCTGGCGTGACGCCCCCGGCATCTGTGTCACCTGTGTGACATCCCGGCACCTGTGTCACCTGTGTGACACCCCGACACCCGTGTGACCTATGCTCTCTCGCCTGCCGTCCACAGCAGCGAGGAGGAGGAGGAGGCTCCGAAGCAGGAGGAGTAAGTACCGCATGACGTGCTTTTTCCTCCCCTTCTCCGCGACGATATGATGTGCTCGGTTAACGCACACTGGAGGCCCAGTCGGCTGAAGCCACAGCCCACAGTCCCACTACACTCCCAGGCCGGCTGAAGCCACAGCCCACAGCCCCACCACACTACCCACAGTCGGCTGAAGCCACAGCCCACAGCCTCACTACACTCCCAGGCCGGCTGAAGCCACAGCCCACAGCCCCACCACACTACCCACAGTCGGCTGAAGCCACAGTCCACAGCCCCACCACACTGTCCAGGCCGGCTGAAGCTGAACCGCCACACAAAGCAGCAGACATGCCCAGTTAATTAGCTTTGCGGATATAGGATGCGCTACAGGGCTGGACCACTAGGTGCTCTGGAAAGTTTGAGCACATGATGCAAGAAACGGGGACTATTTTAAACCGCAAGCAGCCTAAAATGCATGTTCTAGATTGTTGTTTGTGTTTGCATGAATGCAATGCCTAATAAGGGCTCGTGGGAAATGATAAGAGGTGAAAAATGCAAATTTATCAATGCATCGCATATTTTATGCTGGTAAACAAGTGTTACATTCACAGCGCGTGTCGGCATGGCATTTGTTTAGACATAGCTCACCTTGGACACAACACTTAACAGTGAAAATGTTCTTTGTTCATGTCAAGTGTATTGGAAAGTACAATCTTAACAGCGTGTCATACCGCAAGGCCACCATCGGGGTAAACAACACGCAGCTTGTGAGCTGAAAATGTGTGGACTGTACACAGTTCTCTATAGATACATCTTTCCACCGGGATTCTATTTTCATACCAGCCTGCCAACGACAGCAGTGCATGAATTGAGACACAAATCCCAGTGATGCGGAACGGTTCCCACACTCGCGGATTGTGATTTATGAAAATAGTTTATATAATAACAAGAAGCCAGTGTTTCTTCACATGAGGTCGAACGGGATATTTTGCTCTTTACGCCCACGCTTTTGATTTTTTTTCTCAAGATAGGTGGGTAGTCATCGATTCGTCAGCTCTGTGCGGCACCTTCTAATATCTGATATTTGTCAGATTTGTCCTGCCATGACCACAAATGAGTTACAAATCCCTACGACTCACTTAGGACCCGGAAATTTATGAATATATATATAGTATGTATAGGATTTACGTTGCTCTTTATAAGGGTATCAAAAGACGAAAACGGAGCAAATCCCTTTCCGAACTTTTATGACGTGTGACTATACACTAGTGGTTAGTTGCATAATTAAATTCCTGTGCAAGGGAACGTTTTCTGATTTAGTAAACCAAACATTGTGATCGGTTCTTTTGATGTAAGACTGACAATCCACCACAAGTTAACACATCACAATACACGGGTTTGTTATTTTGAAAACAGACCCATTTTGCCGGCACGTTGTCACCTAACGTGTAATTAACAGCACCGGGGATTGCAGAATGATCTACTAACACACGAGATGCTTCCTTTGCTCCCAACCAGCCTGAGAAGTGTGTAATATTAAAGTAGAAAACTCACTACCATGTATCAAACTCAAGCTTGTTCCGACTCGGACCCCATACGCCGAAGTATAGTGCGCTAGTGCTAGTTTCTAGTTTAATTAGTCGCGATCAATCAAGTGCCGACTTGGAATGCCTTAGTTACTGATTAGCTAGCTACTGATTAGCGTTTGCTCTAGGTACTCACCGCTAGCGCAGCGTTGTCGAAGGCAGTAGCTTCTATAGACTGATATACTAACGCGACCCCTCTGATTCACCCACAGGCCGAAGCCCGCAAAGTAAGTCGGGAGAGTTGTGCTGCAGTGCTGGGGGTGTGTGAAGTGACGCGCTTGTCTTTCTGTCCACGTACTCATTGTACATTTCACCCGACGGCGACGTGAAAACAGGCCGGGCGTCTGTCTCGGCCTCCTAAGACTAAAAGTGGAATCAGAAAACATAGCCGACCAGTCTGTGGCGCTATCTTTCGGCTGTCGGACTGAGACATGTTTTCACGTCACTCGGCGTTCGGACGCCACCGACCTTTGTGTTAAGCCTCTTGTTTTCAGCTATCCTGTGAGGCGTTCCGCGTGGGTCTGCATGTTACCGAACTCCCGGCCACGGCTGGTTTGACCTCGGGTGGGGGTTTTGACACCGTGTGACTCGCGCAGGAGACCTGGTGACTTGGCGGCTTGTCGCCGCCCGTTTTCCGAACCGCTCACCTGTGAAACGCCACAGTTACACTGGCGGCGGTGTTTTGTGCCCGGCTATACACCCTCACCCCATTTGATCCACCCTAGTCGGCCACGCCAGGGCGTGTTCAGTGTGTAGTGGACGCTTGTGCTTGCTGGGTTGTTTCGTACGGCGCCGCTTGATCAGAAGTTACTGGACATATTCTCAGTCGAGCACACGTGCCTGTATATTTTTCCAAGTCAGTTGTGGCGTATGCGCCTGGGTGTATGTTGCTATTGTCGAAAAGCGAATGTTTCTTTTCTTGTAGCATAGGCCAAGACTTCATCTCTTCATTCGTATGAACTGATGTTATACATTAATGCATTCTCTTCCTTTACTGTTAGTCTTTCTAGTGTTATGCGTTACCAAGGTATACCAAGGCTTATAACCACATACACTAGCATAAGCTAGGCAAGCAACCGCATAATGACTCATCCTTTAGAAAAGTCCCACGTTCGTGACTCAAAATACATTTTCAGGAATCCGGTTCACGTTTATAGTTTTGAGCTGAGAAAATAAATACCATACGCAAGTCCATGATTATACAGAGCAAAATATTGATATCCGTTTCGCTATTTTTCTAGGGCTGTTGAGGAGAAAAAGGAGGAGAACATCTTCACTGTAAGTATTGCGATTAATTTGTGTATATACCTATGGAAAGTGATTTGTGAATGAATTTCCGAGCATTATAAGCACTTTTTTCTCAATCAGTTTCACAATAAGCATACCGTCTGCAATGCCGTGTGCTCCAATGGACACGTACATTATTTGGAAGCGTTACACCGGCATTGTTAGGTTAAGACATTTCGTTTGTAAAATTTGCAAAGTCGACGTAACCTGAACACGACTCGGCCATGACCTGACCGATGTCCCCCCTGATGACCTGACCGGTGTCCCTGCCTGGTGACCTGACCGATGTCCCCGCCTGGTGACCTGACCGGTGACCCCCTGGTGACCACAGCACCGGCAGCAGACCACCACATCGGAGCTCGATGAGCAGCTGAAGGAGTACATCGCCGAGTGGCGCAAACAGCGCGCCAGGGAGGAGGAGGAGCTCAAGAACCTGCGCGCCAAGCAGGCCAAGCGCAAGGTATGGACGGCGGCCCGCTCCCTCGCGGGCAGAGGACTGACTGGCAACGAACAGTTAACCCAGGCCGGCGCTTCACAGCGATGCCATCGTCTGGCTTAGGATCGTACTAGTAGGGCAGAGAGTTTAACTTGAGCTATGAGCCAGACACTTAGTTTTGTCCACTTCTCAAAAGCCAGGCTTCACCATACAGACACGTGTGTTGCGACGTTGTGTGTGCCGATCTGCGCGTATCCCCGCCCGCTGCCCCGGCCGGACGTGACGTCACTGACCTCTGACCCGGCGGCTGCAGGTTCTCCGTGCCGAGGAGGAGAAGCGGCTCTCCGCCGCCAAGAAGGTCGAGGATGAGCGCCGGCTGCGCGAGCAGGAGGAGAAGAAACAGCGCGAGCTCGACGAGAAGCGGCGCCGGCTCGAGGAGGCCGAGAAGAAGCGCCAGCTGCTCGAGCAGGCGTCCAAGGCCACTGCCGGCGGCAAGATCAAGCTCAGCAAGAGCGGCGGCGGAGGCGTTGAGGCGGTAAGTTGAGAAGGGAGCCGAGGGAGCCAAGGAGAGCGGATGGGGAGTCAAGTGGGTAGTCAGGGGGGAGACGATGGGGTATTCAAGAACGCAGCCGAATGGGGGGGGGGGCAAGAGAGGAGCCATAGAGGAAGTCAAGAGGGGAGCTAGAGCAGAGTCAAACGGTTGTACGGGGATGAAAATAGGATGTGACAGAGAGAATAGTGTCCATTGTCGGAGTCAGATGAGAATAATGCTCATAGCAGTGCTGTCTGTATGAGTCTGAGTCTTTTGGTGACATTTTTATAGTTGTGGAAAGTTGTTGATGCTATATTAGTATGACGTGGCTCGCTGACGTTTCCTCTCGCACTGCAGCAGAGCGCCACGACGACCGCTCAGCCTGTGGTGAAGACCAAGGAGCAGCTGGCTGAGGAGAAGAAGCTCGCCATGAGTGTCCGCATCAAGAAGCTGAACCTCGACGTGAGTTGGCCCGACCCGCCGTCTGCTCGCCCCCCCCCCCCCTCGACCGCCGGCGCTCAACTTTCCAGAGCGTTACCCAAGCGAGTTAGAATAGGAGACGCCGTACCCAGCGAGTAAGAATAGAGGACAACGTCACCCTGACTATGTTACGCGGATTTATTTCTGTAATGTTGGATGAAACGTGTGCAGCGTTCTTTGAAACGTTGACAGGCACGTTTCCTTCGCTGTTTGAAACGTTGACAGAAACGTTTGCTTCGCTGTTTGAAACGTTGACAGCAACGTTTGCTACGTTGCTTGAAACGCAGGCTGCAGCGCCGACTGCTCGAGTCAGCTGTCGAAAAAGTCTGAATTTATATACTGCTCCCTGTCTACTACTCTCTGCTCCGGCCGGGCAATGTTTGCACTTGGCTGGCGTCGTCTGTGTGCTGATCACCTGATCCCGTCCCGCGTCGCAGGGTATGGGCCTGGAGACGCTGAAGAAGAAGGCGGACGAGCTGTGGACGCAGTTGGTGCAGCTGGAGACCGACAAGTACGACCTGGAGGAGCGGCAGAAGCGCCAGGACTACGACGTAAGTCGGACACGGGTGGACACGGGCGGACACGGGGTGGACACGGGGTGGACATGGGGTGGACACGGGTCGGACACGAGGCGGACACGGGTCGGACACGGGTGGACACGGGTCGGACACGGGTCAGACACGTGACAGACACGGGGTGAACACGAGGTGGACACGGGGTGGACACGGGTCGGACACGGGTGGACACAAGCGGGCGGGACGGTGGTAGCGAGGCGGAGATGGTAGACAAGGGGATTCTGTATTGGAGTACTGATGTGCGTTATGAATGGCGGAAATTACCTCACTAGAATACGCCTATTTGTTGTAAGATTTCTAAAGATAGTTACTATAATCTCATTGAGCAATTTTTTACATTGATTTTATCGTCTAAATTAAATATTTAACTTCGCATACTATTGTGCTGGCTTAAGCTTTGAGAACCCCGGTTGTCGGTTTGGAATTTCACGTAAACTAAATGTTTCGGTTTATATCAGCCCTGCTCTGAGGCTTCCCAAGCTCGGAAGCCACCAAAGACCGGCATCGTCTGCCCCGCCAGTAAGCCACATTGTGTGCCACCTACATAGCAAAGCAGAGAAGCATCCGACTTAGAACCTTAGTACATAAAGTATCAGAAGTATCTTGCTGTGAGTCAACATGCAAATGTGTCAAGAAAATAGCCGTGTAGTTAGGCGTAGTTTAACTTGCAGGTAGTTGTATTACAGTTTATGTGATTATTATCATTGAGCGGAATGAAGCATGTCTTAAGTATCCACCGTTGCTGATGTGTGTGTGTGTTGTCGGCAATATGCCAATACTGCTGAGTGTATGCGCAGAGTGTATGCGATCATACACACTTTGTGTCCCTGTTGTGCCGTATATAGAAGTGTATTGCAATGCCCGTTATGGCGGTATATGTTAGCTGCTTCGACTCTGCGTGTGTTGTAGCTTAAAGAGCTCAGGGAGCGGCAAAAGCAGCAGCTGCGACACAAAGCCCTTAAGAAAGGACTTGACCCCGAGTAAGTGGCCCGAGTAATTTATCCCTGGTATAAGACGCTCTAGCACGCAAGCCAGCCGGGCGCCGCCTCACTGGTTTAACCTCTGGCGGTCCGGCCACCCTAGTCACCATAGACGCCCTCGCTTAGACGCCCTCACGTCTTTCTTCGGAACGAGCACAGACCAGGATTTTCTAGCACCAACTGCACGTGCAATTTTGGCCAGAGCTCGTTGAATTATAGCGAGTATTGTCTTCGCCTCTGCATGATCTGTAGATACTATTTCTAGAGAAGTATTTTGCTTACTCATCAACGCGTTTATACGCGAAAGAGAAATGATTTGGTATAGCAAAGGGAAACGAATGAGATGACGAGTTAATTTACTGTTGGTCTTTTTCGTTAAAGCTTTGCTTTTGAGACTGTTTAACATCGCGGTATCTTAGTGATCGCAATGCGATTTCGAAATTAATTGTTGCAAGGCCAAATGGGATTAAAGAGCTGTTTTTGTCACAGTATAGTAAGTACAAGGATTTGAGGGACTTAGTAAATAACCTCCGAAATGTACATCTCGTTTATTTTCGCAGGCGTTAAAAAATGTGCAAGATTTCAAGAAAATAATTGTTATTACATTCATCATATATATCATTAATTAATGTTATATAATGTTATCTATGCCTTCATCAATGCATCAATGATAAAGGTTGAGTAGTCCCAACAATAATCCATTTTC
>JARBER010067513.1:0-11819 GCA_030265075.1 Balanus glandula | reverse complement strand
AGCGCCAGCTACGCGGAGCTGCGGCGCGCCAACCAGGGCGCGCCGCCGCCCACCTACCCCAACCCCGCCGGAGGGCAGTTCGCCACGTACGCGCCGGCCTCGCAGACCAGCTCGACGTACGAGTCGATTTACGAGCCGATGCGGCCGCGCGCGGGCGGTCAGCCGGCGCCCGGGGCCGGCCCGTCGCGCGCCCAGTACCCGCTGAACGGGCCGTTTGTGGCGCCGGGAGCGCAGGGTCTGGCGCCGGCGCCCTCATCGCAGCCCATCACCAACCCGGACCGCGTTGGCCGCGAGGCGGAGGTCGACTCGCTCACCAGCCTGCTGGTGCACGGCCTCGACAACCCGCAGCCCGACTTCTTCGGCATGTGCAGCAAGTGTGGCGACAAGGTGGTGGGCGAGGGCACCGGCTGCACGGCCATGGAGAAGGTGTTCCACGTCAGCTGCTTCACGTGCCACGCCTGCCACAAGCTGCTGCAGGGCCGGCCGTTCTTCGCCGTGGAGAACCGTCCGCACTGCGAGGAGTGCTACACGGACACGCTGGAGCGCTGCAGCGTGTGCACCAAGCCGATCCTGGAGCGCATCCTGCGCGCCACCGGGAAGCCCTACCACCCCAAGTGCTTCTCGTGCGTCGTCTGCGGCAAGTCGCTGGACGGCGTCTGCTTCACGGTCGACGCCGGCAACCAGATCCACTGCATCGAGGACTTCCACCGCAAGTTCGCGCCCAAGTGCAGCGTGTGCGACGAGCCGATCATGCCCGAGGCGGGCCAGGAGGAGACGGTGCGCGTGGTGGCGCTCGACCGCAGCTTCCACGTGGCCTGCTACAAGTGCGAGGACTGCGGCCTGGTGCTGTCCTCCGAGGCGGAGGGGCGCGGCTGCTACCCGCTCGACGGCCACGTCCTCTGCAAAAACTGCAACGCCAAGCGTGTGCGCGCCCTCACCTCGAGGATGACGACGGAGCTTTAGGTTCCGGCGACCGCTCGCAGATGGCGTTACTGGCCAGATCCGCCTACGGGCCTCCGCCATATGAATATGCTGGTCAGGAGTCAGGACTATGTGCGCTGGGCTGAGACGTGATGGCGCACAGCGGGACAGTGATTTTTTCCTGATCACATGACCTTTTTTATCCATAGCATGTAGTTTAGGTTTATAGATATATTTAATCCATAGGTTAATTATATAATTTAGGCCAGCGTTCAGCTGAATGTGCCCGGGAGCTCAGTTCAGTGCTGAATCTGATCATATGCATCCTACCGGTGCATTGGCCGAATTAGTATGTTTCAGGCGGGCACAAGCCACTGGTGAACGGTGAACCGCCGTTCATATTTTTTATTCTTTTGCCTTTTGGCCACGGAATATCCTGACCCGTCGTAATTTGCTTCCTTCCAAACAGACGCCACTTTTGTGCTGTTTGGTTAGTATGTGTATACTGTATTGATTCTTTCATGCGCTTTACAATATTTAATCATTGTGTTTCGGCGTTCTTAGGGATTTGTGTGTTTTAGCCGATTGTGGCATGATTTATGAATGCTTTGTAACCAGGTCGTCTGTGTGGACACATTCCGCCCGAATTATTAGTATTTGTCGTGGCAGACCAAGTCTCTCTATTGCGCGACTAGTGCCTGTATAAGTGTTGGGGCGGCTTGGACCCGGCCGGTGGCTGCGAGTGGGACCGGACGCCTGCGAGAGGGCAGTTGGTGAAATTTGCGAGCTTGGCGCAGCCAGTTGAGGAACGTATTCGTTGCTGATTGAGTGTTGGCCGCGATGCTTGTCTGCTTTGCTTCTGTACTCGCTAACCGAGCAACGTGATTTCCATGTCGTGAATAGTATATCGCTGCTGTGGCCCGACATGATTGAACGCGTACAATGTAATCTACATGCCTAAGCCTGCATGATCATATATACCCACAGATTAACCGGAATAAATAAACTTAAAAACAACAACTGTTTCAGTGAATGTACAGCATGATGATCAGCATTCCCATTCGTCGTCATCAGTAAATTAACTATGTGAAGACAGTCTACAAAAGAAGTTTAATAGGATTTGGCAAGAGAATGTGGTCAGGAAATCATCAAAGCCTCCGTCCTTCTCAGCACGCTGTAGCTGTTTTGTCCGCCACACAACTGCGTCATTTCGTTGTATATGACAGTTCTGTAATATTTATATACAAACTATAAACAATATACAAACTAATATAACATACAAATTACAAACTAATATAACATACAAATTACAAACTAATATAACATACAAATTACAAACTAATATAATATACAAACAAATTGTTTCCATCTCGGGAACCTGGGGGTGACCCGTCGCATTAGTAAGATATTTGCATGATATGTCGGGAACCGGGGTTAAAATTCATTGGCAGGTCTTTTCCAGCTCCCTTGGCCATCACCCATCAGAACATGATAAGAGTTGCAATTAGCACCCCGGTCCAATTAGCACCACGGTGCTTGGTCCACAAACCACAAACCCAAACTCGGCTTGGTCCACAATCCTCAAACCCGAACTCGGCTTGGTCCAGAAACCTCAAACCCAAACTCGGCTTGGTCCACAACCCAAACTCTGCCAGAGCAAATACCCTACAGAGGAAATACAACAAACCTTAAAAATGCATATAGGTTCCTACTTCATAACATATTTATGACATACTTCGTTTTTTTAACGTGTTTTACAAATTCTCCGCTGTGATGCAGTGTGAATCAATGGAATACTGGACTGCCATTGAAGAGTGGCTGCTGACAATAATGCTGGCATGATCTCTCGGTTGGCAGCAAAGTAACGACAGCCCACCGTCCTTTTGTTTCAGCAGTATGGCGGAAACAAGAGCTGATGTTGGAGATGCGAAGGAGGAGAAAAACAAGAAGGTACCTCTCATGTTGATATGTTTTTCCACAGTTGGGACATTTCATGACATATTTACATAAAACACGTTAATGAATACCCATCCCTCAGCTTTTGCTCTAAACGTATTCATATGTAGGTAGTTGTGTGCTCTGGATTTACTTGTGCTAGTCTCAGCTCACTCAGTGAAACGCTAACCGATTAATAGCTTGCGGCGATACCACTAGGTCACGCTATATGGGCATGGGACAAGGTATGTTTTGGGACATGTATCTCGTAGTTATATGCCATAAAGTGTGCATACCGCAGGTTGCTTGACTGACAATGGTTTGGAGAATAATTTGTTCCAATAGTATTTGTTTATCTTTTAACCTTTGAACTGATAACCTCATGGGTCGTAAGCTTAGGTCATGCCATAAAGTAATAGCCTAAGCTCAATCATCCCACTCAGTCCTCACCAGAGTGAGGGCTATAAGATAATACAGCCCCCTCTTGACACGCTTTTGGAGCAAAACAAGTACAGCATTTGCAATGACATATTTCAGTTTTATGACATGACATATAGTCACTAGGTATTGGTGCAAAGGCCAAACATGTTTAATCCGATTGGGCAAAATTTTATTGAGAGCATTGCTTCTTCAGCAATAAGCGTTTTCTTGGCATTTCATACAAACAATATACCTGAGAGATGTATGTCGCAAGACATACCAATGCAACATGACCTCGTAAAATTACTGCAGGCTATATATAGCTCGGTCATCGTTGCTTTGAACGAGCTGAAACCAGCTCAGGTGAATCCGGAGCTCACAAAATGCTTACCGTACGAATTTGACGGAAATAATGGGGGTGTCACCCCTTGCAAATGTCGTGCAATCCCTTGGTTAGAAGCTGCTTTGTGCATTGGGGAAGCCTCGTTTTGTATCTGATCTGTGTCATTATGTCATTGTTGGTGCTGTAAGTAATAACCATTGCATGACTGATCGACTGCAGTATAGAACTGTTGACTGTTGCGTCCTGTCCGAGCCACTCGCTGCCGATTCCCGGCATCTCGTCTGACTGTCATGTATGTCATGTATTCCATGTAGGTATGTCATGTCTCATTGTCTCACGTCATGTCCGACAGGATGCGCCACCCGGTGGGGACGAGCACATCAACCTGAAGGTGATGGGGCAGGACGGCTCCTCGGTCTTCTTCAAGATCAAGCGCCAGACGCCGTTCCGGAAACTGATGACAGCCTACTGTAACCGTGTGGTGAGATTGCCTGCACCGCCTTGTTGGTTGTTCAGAAATGATGCTTTGGACTTGCTGAGCATGAGTTGAAAATGAAATATATTGGATGCTGCATACAAACTAGAAGCTGTTTGATTAACGGAACCTCACTGACAGGTGTGCTAGATTTGTTTTAATCATGTGTTACCCTGTGTGTCATGCTGTGATGTTTTGTTGCTTTCCATGCGCGTTGTGTTACCAGAGCATAACAAACGGGCGTCGGTAGACAGTAGCTGAGTGCTTCTGGAAATAGCGGCAGCATATTTATTACGTAAATAAGATCAGCGTATTTATTATGTAAATAGCGGCAGCATATATGCAAATAAGGACAACATATATGCAGATATTAACATGCGGTAGCATATATGCTATCGACACGATTTTGCGGTCGATTTTGTAACCGTTATTGGCAGTTCAAAATAGTGCGGACGTTTTAAATGGATGGATTGACAAGTCAGAGCCCGCGCTAAGCAGAGCTTGTTGTGCTTTGTTGCTCTTCCGTCCGATCAGGAAATTCCGGATAGTCGGCAAAATTTAGAGGCGAAAGCTTAGCGTCCCCGCACAGCCGGACACTGTCCGCCCCGCTCACAGACGCCAACTGGCCTTCACTGCGGCCGCTGCTACCGACCGCAGGCCAGTCTGGAGCAAATGGAATGACTCTAACCTGGCCTTCACTACCGGTTGAGTCATGACCCAAGCGTACTACCGACTGAGCTACAGAGGCGGACAAAGCAGTGCTTTGCCTGTACCTGTGACCGGGTCTAATGCGGCTACTGTTACCGAATCTGACCCCGCGACTGTGACTGTACATTTGAGTCTTTGGTCCAGTCTCTGACCGTGTATGCGTGTGCGGGTCCTGTCTCTGATCGTGTATGCGTGTATGCTGATCCTGTCTCTGATCGTGTATGCGTTTGTGGGTGCGCCCGTCTCTGACCGCACTCCTGTCTGCATCCCCGCAGAACATGTCGTTACACGCGGTGCGGTTCCGTTTCGACGGCGAGCCGGTCACGGAGTCTGACACGCCGCAGACAATGGCGATGGAGGATGGCGACGCCATCGAGGTGTTTCAGCAGCAGACGGGCGGCGGCGGCGTCTCAGCGGCGCGGCTCCGGCAGCCGGGGCCCGGCGCGTGAGTCCCGCCGCTCCCCGGCCGGCACCGCCCCCCGCCCGGGACTCAGCCGGCTCTCAGCCAGCGCTGCGCCGTCGCTGGCGCCCGCGGCTCGTGTGGAGAACAGGCGGTACTCCGCGCTGCAGCTGTGTCGGGACGGGACGGCGCGGTGCGGCGCGGAGCTGTGACCGGGACCGAGTGGCGAGGACGCTGGCGAGTGTTCCAGTGACAGACTGAGAGACAGGCGGGCTGGCGGGCTGTGTTGTGAAGCCGCTGAGCGACGGGGCTGAGCTAGCGTTGTTCGTGAATGGTTCATGGTCTGCGTGTGAAGAGGATCACTGCGGGATGTCGGCGCCAATGTGGACTGGCAATGTGATCGGTTACTGCCGCCGTAACGTGACAATATCGGAACTCATCTCTCTGCGATCAGACGCCTTTCGTTCCTGTTCTCCACTGTCCTCGGAGATCTTGCAGCGACCAGCCTTCTTAGTTTTACCTGTCCACGGGTCAGCTTAGTCCTGTCATACGTTCGTTCCGATGTTGTCGTAGCGTGGCGTTGTTCCCGTCGAGTTCACCCGTTACGTGCCCACCTGACTCTGGGAGAATTCCGCGTCCCGTTTTAGCATTGGAGATTCAGATTCAACGCGTGTGCGTCTGCCACCGGACAGGGTAGCTTCCAGATACCTGCCGCGGCGGCACCGGCGGGCGATTCCCGAGCAGCTGCATGTCTGCCGGTCTGGGCGATTCAGTGCCGACGTGCGCGGGTCGGCGAGGGACCGCCTGCGCGGTCGGCGGGTTCAGGCTCGGGGGCGGTGCCGGCAGCACCCATCACTCGCTCATCATCCAGTGACAGGTCCAGTCTCAGCCATGTGGGCCATCTTCATCGTGTGTTTGCGCCAGGCGCCGAGGAAATATACGTTTGTACCGTTCCTGGCTTGCGGACGGGAGCGGGTGACTGACGGACTCAGACAGCGAGCTTCCGTTACGTACCGAGCGCGTTCCTTCTGACTTCCCCTATCGTCCTTCTTTGGACTTGTCAGCAGTGTCCTAGAATTGCTTTTGAACCAGGGTGTCGAGTGGAAAGTTCAGACGGGAAATCACCCAATAGAGTGGAAAATTCGAACTACGAGTCCTTTTCAATAATTTACTTGTCTTGATAGCAATCAAAACTTTTTTCTGACCTTTGATAAAGGTACGTAAGGATAACAATGGGAACAAGGATTTTTTCACACACGAGTGTACAATAATTTCAAAAGTGAAAGAGAGAGGAAAATGGCCTTTCAATTTCGGAAAAGAGAGTAGAATATTATTTATTTTAGGGTGTCGCCTTACACCCGAAATTTTCCAATTCTAGGATGCTTCTCGTCAGGCTTTGTTCTTCTATTTGTGTTGGTGCACATGCGCTCCAGTGTGACGTGCAGACACTTATCGAGCCATGAGACTGAAGTAATTCGAGTCCGAACAATCCACACAAGGTGGTTGATTGGATGGAGTGTCCTTTTCCGCCCGTGTCTCATTCCATCCCGAGCGGCATGACTGACTTGTGCAAGTATAAGGCGGCCAATTGATAACATCTGAGGAAAAGACGATGTGGACAGAACGGCGATGCATTGCGGCCACCGCACGCTGAACACGACTCAGTGACAAACTTCTGAGTTCTGATAGTTTGCCTTCGGTGATATATTCCAGGTCGCTTGGAAACCATGATGAACCGGAATCACGTTCGGGCCAATTCTATTTTAAATATATGCCGATATAATTTTCGAATCGTTCGGTGGACCTCACAAATTCATACAATCAGTGCGACAATACTGTGACTTGTAATTTGCAGACAACACAAGTTCCGGCAGATGAAACACAATTGCGGAGGCCGGTAATGCGAAACACTCGCTAACACATGGCTAATGACTATCCGGACACAAACACCATAATGCCGACTTAATTCAGGTATTATTCATGAACGTACAGGCGCTTAGACGCCATGGTCCATGGATAAAATGCCCTGTATTCCCGTTGCCCTTATCAGAAGTGCTAATATCCACAGATCACACGTTCCACATCAGCACCCGATTAATCATCCGAGGTAAACTACAAACGTCACACAATCACAAGAACCGGTTCAGCTGAAGACCGCAGTTATTTCAGGTGATCCCCGTGCCTCTTAGCATCAGGTTACCTGTGTCAGCAAATACATCCAGTACATAGTACTGAACAGTGAACACTCCCTGCTCCCTCCGACAACTGTATGTTCCTCCACAACCACGAACTCCCGCCAGTTCCAGCGATGATCAGACTGCACCTATCGGGCACCAGGTGAATTAAAACTTGTGTTGGCGCCGCTGGGTGGCGCGCCTAGCCGTCGTCTGCGGGCGCGTCTCCCGACTGGACGATGGGTGTCTTGACCCGGCGGTGCACCCCGGGGATCGGCGACTCGGACGACTCTCTGGCTCGCGACGGCTCCTGGCGGCAGAATCCGACACGGTTAACACTCAAACGGCGACTCGTGTGGTGGGCGATTAGTGAATATGCCACCAACAACTGTGCGTTGGACTAGCGAAACGTGTAACCACCGAGTTCAGGGTGTTCTGAGCCGCCGTCAATGAATACTCGGACGTGGTGACTGGTCACGTCTATGTTATGCATATTGCAATGTGCGACTTAACCTTTTAATAGCTCCAGCACCAACACTGTACAGTTAACAGCCGAAGCTGGCGCTGCCGCTGGCGCTCCCGTGTCCTGCCGTGTTGCCTGCCGCTGCTCTGCTGCGGTACCAGGCCACCCTCCCCTGGCGTTCCGTGCCGCGCCACTGACCGGGTGTTCGTGTCGGGCTGCGGCGGCGGCGGGCGGCACCAGCGGCAGGTCGGGGCCGCCGCCGTAGATGGCCTTCAGGTAGACCCACAGCTCGGCCGGCAGCTGGACGTGGTCCGAGCCGGGCCGCACCTGCCGACAACAGGCGGACAGACGGAGACGTCAGTCACACAAGCAGCCAGCTCAGTCAGCAGTCACACAAGCAGCCAGCTCAGTCAGCAGTCACACAAGCAGCCAGCTTAGTCACAGTCAGTCACAGTTAGCAGTCATCAGTCACACAGTCACACAGCCAGCTGCCAGTAGTCACACAATCACACAGTCACCAGTCAGCTAGCTCGGTCAGTCGCCAGTCAGACAGCTCATTCAGTAGTCACACAACCAAGAAACAGCTCAGTCAGTCAACGCCACTCAGCAGTCAGCCCCGCCAACATCACACAGAGCCAGGCCGCCACTGTCCGTGGGGGCGATGGGGCTGGCCGATGCGGCAGAGCTGCTCAGACCACCTGACAAGACATCAGCGCCCTCACCTGTGGCACGCCGCCGCGCGTGACGGTGATGTTGGCATTATCGATCATTCCGGGCGGCTCCATGTCGCGTCCGCGGGCCCAGGCCTCCCAGCGGCGGTACCAGGCCGCGGACAGCGCGGCGGCCGGCGGCGCCCCGCTGCCCTGCAGCCGCCGGAAGTCGGCCAGCTCACGCGCCTGGCGCTGCTGCAGCGCGTCCCACTCGGCGCGGCACGGGCCGCACTCGAACAGCGCGTTGGCGACGGGCCCGCCGCCGAGCGCGGCGTGCAGGTACTCCCAGCCGGCCTGCGGCAGCTGCACGCACGCGGCGTCGGCGGCCACCGGCAGGCCGGGCAGCAGGCCGCCGTGCCGGCACAGGAAGTCGCTGTTGTCGATGGCGCCCGGCTCGGCGAAAGTGTTGAAGCGGCTGATCCACTGGCGCGAGACGTAGTAGGGCAGCAGCGAGGGGTCGGCGCGCGCGCGCCGGATCAGCTCGGTGGCGCGCTGCCGCCGCTGGTTGGCCGCCTCGCAGGATTTCCTGCGGGGCGACGAACGGACGGAGTCAAGGTTAGGGACGAGCCGAGGTCTGCAGACTGCCTTGGACAGTTGTGGTGGGTGAGTCGGACGTCGGTCCGTATATGGTCATATAACTAGGAAAATACACAGGCAGGAAAATGATGACGAGAAAAATATGATGTATAACGTTCGGACCGATTCGTGGATTTCCTTTTCGGGGAAGTTAAATGCGCATCAGATTACCATAATTTAATAAATTAATCAGTCTGATATTGACAGTACCAAAGGTAACAGTAGACGTGGATTTGACACGAAATCGGGCCACCGGAGAAAGACACGGACAATATACTTCTAGAATCACACATTTTCGGCAACCAAGAGCCAGCAGTTGGTATGCGATCGAAACAGACCAGACGTGCAGAGAAATTAACGGATTAACGTATCTAATGTGAGTGGATGTCTAGCGCGTGGTGCGTGCAAAAATAAATGACTACACAAACGTTGTATGGTTTTATGCCGTTTTATGTCGTTAGCATGGTTTTATGTCGTCATTCACGATTGAAGCTAGTGCTCGTAACCTATGGGACCCGCAAAATAAAGCAAACGCAGTTTTGATGATACATTTGTTTTTTTTTATGATGCATGTGATTTTTCAGGTTTGGTATACATATTTAGGTGTTCAAATCCGCCTGTAATGTAATCATTGACTATTTTCGAATATATGTGATGATTACACCGTCATTCCGTCAAAACCGGACAATGTTAAACGGTACAATATTATACAGCTGAAAAGTGGCAACAAAAGCTGACCAATGCCCACAAAAAAGTAGTCATATTTACAAACATAAAAGTTTATATAGCATTTTTATGAAAACACTAGTACTAATTTTGCTCTGCACAATTTATGTCGGGAAAGCTTCCAATAGCATTAGAGCATTAAATTTGGGCCATTTACTGCAGTGGCCCAGTTTTAGTGTCAAATCCAGGACTTGATATCTTTGACAGTGCCAATACCAATACAAAAATTACTACCAAACAACAAACACATTTTAAACAATCATCCTTTTGTGTGCGCGCCTTGTGTGTGCGCCCTACGCCCTTCTCCCGACAAAGCGCCACATATATCTCTCACTCAGACTGGCACGGCTCCGCCATAGGAAAACCGAGCTAGTACACGACAACTGTTAGATAGTCAAGATAACGGATTGCGTGATGGCTGATCCCCACTCGACAGCAAATGAAAATGTGACCTCCGAGCAACAGGAAAACGGACCACTGAACAGCAGAAGAAAGCCCCATCCACAGCACGGCGCAGCAACTTCCCAATATGCTGTCTGCTTCCTCTTCCCTCTACACCAGTCAGTTCAACGAAGCTCTGATCTCCAGCATATCACCGGACTACCTCCCTGCGAGTCAGTCGCCACACCGTACCCACCCAGTCTCCTGAATCTCACAAATATGAGTAGAAAGCCACGCCCAATTAACTAGTTTTGCCACGTCACTTGACACCAAAACGACAACACTAGCAATCGAGCTAAGCGATATGAAGCAAATGCAGGTCTCATGCAACACAAAACATCCTGCGAGTGACGAAGAAGTAATACATATTCTCCGGCTTTCGGTTAATGAGCTTCCCAACCATCTCAGACAATTAAATGACACAGCTGAACAAAATGAGCCGCTAAAAAGTCGTGACGTAGTGGCCCCGTTGGCCCGGTACCCACCTGTAGAAGAGCACATAAGCCTGGCAGGAGGCGACCGCGTCGGCGTCCACCTCGGTGACGTACTGGTCGTCGTACTCGTACCAGGCGCCGGCCGGCTCGTTGAGCGCGTAGGCGGTGTAGTGGCCGGCGCCGGCGGTGCCGTGGTGGCAGATGACCGCCGCCAGGTCATACTCGGTCACCTGGCTGGTGCTCTGCTTGTGCAGGAACGGCGCCATGTCCAGACCCTCCATAGGGAACTCCACCTGCGTGCCGAGCTTGGTGCTGAAGACCAGCTCGTGCCGGAACCGCTTCAGATGGATGGTGAGCACCTCGGGCAGCTCCAGAACGCGACACACCTTCAGGCCGTTGCGCAGCTTCTTGCAGCCGCCGCAGCTGTACATGTTGTCGCCCTTCAGCTCGTCCGACGAGAAGAACGACGCCAGGCAGTCGTGCAGGGAGACGCTGGGCCCGGCGTACCACGAGGCGAGCCAGGACCACAGCCACGGGCCCCAGGACTGGCGCGCGCTCAGCTGCACGCAGGACGAGCCTCGGCCGCCGGTCACCTGCGCGTGCAGCGCCGACAGGTGCTCCTGGCTGGGGATCGCCAGCGACAGGTCCTGGAACGTCTCTCGCGTGGCCGACACGCCGTTACAGGTGAGGCACTGCACTGAGGACAGGATCCGGCCGTCGAACACGTCGGAGATGACGCTGCGGTAGCGGAGGCGGCGGCCCGGCCGCGGCACGGCTGACGGCTGCGTCACGGACCGCGTCGGACTCGGCGGGCCGGCGGCAGGCGCAGACGGCGGCTCGGACGGCAGCAGCGGGGCCGACTCAGCGTCGGCGAACTCCACGTCGACGCCGGAGGTGTCGTCGCCACCGCTGGAAGGAGTCTGAGCGGGCGAGGATGAGGGCGCCGACGCGGGCGGCGCCGGCATCGGTGCCGAGCGCTGCGTGTGCACCTGCCGCCGTCGGCGGCGGCGACGCGGCGCGCGCGGACCCGAGTCGCTGCCGCTCGAGCGCTCGCTGACGCCCGAGTCGGCCGTCTCGTAGTCGGCATCCGTGT
>JARBER010067403.1:0-11820 GCA_030265075.1 Balanus glandula | reverse complement strand
GTTGTGTATTACCCCACACTGCGTGCCGCCAGATTTACCACACGCGTCAGGGCTACCAGATCGTGACGCCGGAGACGTACCAGCAGCAGTTGGCGGAGGAGATGGAGCGTGATGCACTGCGGGCCGGCAGACTCGTCTTCAGGGCCGTACAGACCGACCTGGCCGACATCATCCTCGGAGGTGCGACGGCAGCAGGCGGGGGTTCGAATCCCACTGATGTCCGTGTTTTGTTTTGTGGGATAGGGTGTTTCACTCGACAGACGGTGTGGCGTCTACAGTTTGTATTTTGTGCCATGCAAATTGCTATAGTTTACAGCGTCTTGTGAACTTTTTTGTACCACACGGACTTGTGCGAACATTGTCACAAATTTGAATTTAGGCAGAGCACGGCAAAAATGATCAATATTGTGTCTGTGGTACAAACTCTAAGCGTGGTACACAAGTAGCCATAACACCTATCGACAGGGGTCGTTAAAACCTCCGAGTAATACAAACTCAGTGATACATACTTATACAAACTCAACTATTTTCCCGAGTGATACAAAAACAGTGATAGAAGTGACACAGATTAATACAAGCTCATAACAACATTTTTCTTTTTTTATAATGCCAAAGTTTCTCAATTTCGAAGTTTGCATGCTTTATCCAAAACATCACAAAATCATGTTAGGTTTCTTATTTTAGTGGAAAGCATTTTTATAGCAAATTCATTGGATTTGTGGCATACTTAGATACAACCGGACGTTCGAAGTTTGCGACTTTGTCGATCCCTGCCTCTCGACCTGCCTCCTCTTCGCCGGACCTGACGGCGCCTCCCCGCTGCCGTCGCTCCAGGTTCAGACACGGACCGGGTGCTACACGCGCGCCCTCTACAGAGCCACTCACTGGCGCCACCTGCCGGACTGGCCGCGTTCGCCCGCCGACACTCACTCAAACTGTCAGCCAATCAGCGGGAGGTGAGATGAAACGCTCAGCCAATCAGCGCGAGGTGAGATGAGACGCTCAGCCAATCAGAGAGAGGTGAGATCAAACGTTCAGCCAATCAGCGAGAGGTAAGATCAAAATATAAGCCAATCAGTGAGAGGTGAGATTCAAATATAAGCCACTCAGCGCTCAGGTCAGGGGCGGTGCAACTTGTTTTTGACATTTTTGTGTTAATGCCAGCTCAATAAATTATAAGCAGCGTCTTACTTCAAACTAATTATGCATCACGTTTTTTTAGATGCTAGACATTTATGACGTTTTCCTAAGATCAGGAATAGGTAGAAAAAAGAAGTACACTTACTTAGTTCTTAGAAATATGTCAAAGACAGCTCGAACGTTTGCGGTATGCACGCAAAAGCTACCGAATAAAGGATAATTAGTTGGTTATTACAGTAGAAGCTGCTACTATCATCAATGGTCAATATTGCCACCCGCTTATAACGCACAAGCTGGCTTGAAATGTAATTTCCTGTACAAAATTACAGACAGAAGCTTTGCTTACAACACCCACACTTCGGTAATGACGCCCAGTTCAGTGCGCGCTGAGCCATCGTGTCAACTACTTCTGCTGGCTCCAAATGTTTACCGTCAACATCCAAATGTTCCGTCCACTACCTCGGCAACATTTGTCTGTCTGTTCTGTCAGTGCTGCACGGCGCACGCAGTTAAATCCAATGTAATTACAATATTCATCACCTCTGATATCATGGAAGATTAAACGCGTGGTTTCACAGAAAGCAGGAAAATTGGACCTTCACAAAATTGGTAGTAAGGGGCGGAATATGTAATGCTACAATGCTATTTTGAAGCTTTGCCGACGTCAACTGTGGTGACATCACATCGTCGATGGTGCCGATAAAATGAGTGGTGCATTTGCCCTGCTCTGTTGCAGTGGCTGCGGTACCGCGATTTTAATCGGCTAAGTAAGCAGCAGCTACGAATCGTGTGACGAGCCGGATCCCACCCATTCCAATGCAGGGATGCGGGCGATGGATGGTTGGTTCCGCGCAGGCTTTGAACTGAAAGGTTTTGAGAACTTGCAGAGGTTCGCTAAGAGCGTGCACTAATTCATGCATGAGAGAAACGCACTGAGGCAGCTAAAGGTGAATTATTTTGTTCAGTATACAGATAAAACATTCATAAAATGCTGTATGGCGTATATGGTATACCTACACAAGTGCTTTCTAGGGACAGAGATATGCTTATCGCTATGCTGTACAGTCTGCTTCCAGGCACTTACTGCTATTGCCACCTAGGAACAGGAATAAAATGCAAGCTATGCGTTACAGTCTACCTTCAGGCGCTTACTACTAGCGCCACTTAGGGGCAGAAATATTCTTCCAGCTATGCGGTACAGTATAACTCCAGGCGCTTACTACTGGTTCTGCTTAGGGACATAACTATGAATCTAGCTTGTGGTACAGTATACCTCTAAACGATTACAACTAGTGCCACCTAAAGACATAAATATGCTTCCAGCTATGCGGTACAGTATAACTTCAGGCGCTTACTATAAAAGCCACCTAAGAATACAAATATGCTTTTAGCCCAGGGGCTTAGTTTCCTACTCAGTTCAGGGGGCTTCAGCCCCTCCAACTGAGGCTTCAGCCTATCCGACTTTGATCAGGAAGTGGGTCGAATCCGGAAAGAAATATGTTTTTGTGAATTTTGATCGCACTTTTAGCAACTTTCATCCTGTTCCGCCCCTCCAACTTGTCTGGAAAAGCTACGCCCCTGTTTTAGCTATGCAGTACAGTAAAACTTAAGCACTTACTATTGGTGCTACCTATAGCCAGAAATATGGACCGAGCAATGCAGTGCAGTATAACTGCAGGCGCTTACTACTAGTGCCACCTAGGGATAGAACTATCCATCTAGCTATGCGGTGCAGTATAATTCCAGGCGCTTCTGCTAGTGCCACCTAGGGACAGAAAGTTGCATCTATAGTCACTTTATTTTCAAAACGCACACTGTTCCAAGTGAATTTTCAAAATAATATCTTGCCACTAACGTTGATGTCCCTATTAACAATGATTGCTTAGCTTGATTTATTAATTTGACATTGGAGCTATCGTAGGCTCTTTGCAGAGGACACTTCGGAGTTTGGACCGTGCCTTTTGAAAATAAATCGAATATCGCTATGTGGTACAGTATAGCTCCAAAAGCTTACTCCTATTGCTACCTAGGAACAGCAGTATATTTCAAGCAATGTGGTGCAGTATAACGTCAGGTGCTTACTACTTGGGGCACAAATGTGCGTTTAGCTATGTGGTACAGTATAACTCCAGTCGTCTACTTTTAGTACCACCTAAGGACAGAAATAAACTTCCAGCTATGTGATGCAATATAACTCCAGGCGCTTAGTTCTAGTGCCATAAAGGGACAGACATATGCTTCTAGCTATGCGATACAGTCTACCTCCAGGAGCTTACCACTAGTGCTACCTGGGGACAGAAATATGTTCCTGGCAATGCGGTACAGTAAAACTTTAGGCGCCTACTACTAGTGCCACCTAGGGACAGAAATATGATTCCAGCTATGCGGTACAGTATAACTCCAGGTGCTTACTACTAGTTCTGCCTAGGGACAGAAATATGTTCGAAGCAATGGGGTACATAATAACCTCAGGCCCTTACTATAAGTGCCATCTAAGGATAGAAATATGCGCTTAGCTATGCCGTACAGTAAAATCTTAGGCGCTTACTATTAGTGCCACTTATGGCCAGAAATATGTTCCGAGCAATGCGATGCAGTATAACTTCAGGCGCTTACTATTAGTGCCACCTAGGGACAGAAATATGCATCTAGCTATGCGGTGCAATACAATTCCAGACACATACTATAAGTGATACCTAGGGACAGAAATAGAAATGTGCTTCTAGCAATGCGGTACAGTATAACTCCAGGTGCTTACTACTCGTGCCACCTAGCGACTAACAAATGCTTCAAGCTAAGCAGTGCAATCTAGCTCCAAAGGGTTACTACAGCAGTTGATGCCGCTAGTAACGCCACCTTTGGTTTATGCATTAAACAGACATCTGTGATCTGATCATCGTCGTAGCTACTTGTGGAACACAATGATAAGTCGCTCACTGCCGCAATGCTCTTTTTTCTCACAAACAAATTTGTTCCGTAAAATAGCGCTAAAGCTAGTGCTTACTGCTTATAATAGGAAAATGAGTCTGCTAACGACGAATCACTTTGTACCATAATACTTTTTAGGTGATAATCAGCTCACTGTACATGCCTCCCTTTCTTGGTCCGCCCTGCTTGGCCCTGTTCTTCTCATTGCGACCATCCTGTGGTTTCCCGCTCTGTAGCGCCAGCACAGCTGTTGCAGCGAAGCTCTCGTGTATGGTACATACGTAAAATTACCTACTGGTTTCAGACCGATAGTTTGTTTTCAAATTAACAAATTTGATAGTGATGAAGAATATTGCTTTAACAAAAGCAATAGACACTTATGTGACTACAAGTTAAATTTTTCGACGAAAGCAATTGTTACAATTTTAGCGGTCGGGACCAGCAATTTCAGGAAAAACACCATTTAAATTGTGATGATGGACTTATTTTAATGGGTCGGGCTTTGTCTCTCCTGTGTCACAGCATGTGTGTCGTTCTGTCACTCTTTTCTTTGTGGTGACTCCACCAATCAGTTTTCAACTCTCAAGTAAGCTGTCAAAATTAGCGGCTGCCCGATCATACAAGCATTTATTTTAGATAGGCCATATTTGTGTTTTTTACATCATTTTGACCTCAGTCAAACAAAACTGCAATCCAATATGTTAGTTTGTACCAGAAGCTTGCCCTGAAAAGTTTGCCTATTGTTTAAAATTTTGGCATTGTTAAATTGCTTAAATTTGAATATAAATGTATGCTCTACATACTAGTGATGTCAATAATTCCACGTCATCTAACGTCATTGCACCAATCTGCCCATTCTAACCTCATCTGTCTATTCTGACGTCATTGCCCTAGCACCTCCCATGTTCTCACGCCGTGTTTCTTCTTCTCAGGAGTACTTCCGGCGCGCGAGTTCGATGCGGTACCCGAGCAGCACCCTGCCTCTACGGTCCCCCGCCGGCCGCCGCTCCTTCCCTGACGAGACCGCCACCAGCGGGGAGTACAGCGTCCGTGAGTGACTCGCTAGCTGCTATATATGTCGTGAATATATTACACATAAGTATGGGTAGGTAGAAAGTTGGGATTGTCATACGGCAACTGGCATGGCTTCTATAAGCAGGGTTTGCCTACAGAGTTTGACACGAAACGGGTCTGGGCTGGGTCTTAACTTAAAGGATAGTTTTGGGCTCTGGAAGAGCCTGGGCTTAGAATGTGGAGGTGATGCACGTAATTTCACTTTCACAACAACACATTCTTTCCGTGACTGTGACTTATTGTTAGCATAATTGACTCATGTGTCGCATGTATGGTTTACAAGTAGATTAATACAAGTAGCCCGAGGATAATGATTGCAAATGTTGGGGATATGCATGTATCCTTCATCTGAACATCCTGTAGTGGGCCTGGACATAATTTGCATAACTTTGACCAGGCCTGGTCCGGGCCTAGACTTGTTCATGAGCCCGGGCTAGGACCGGGATGGCGCGGGTGACCCCGTGGCGAACACTGTTTGCCTCGTGGAACTTTTGAAACTCTGTGAAACTCCTGTCATGGAAATTATTCATGTCTCATGAAGACCTTTCTGCCGGGCCGGTAGTGACCCCCCTGTCCTCTCTGCCCTCCAGTGGAGCGCCCGTCTCTGTTCTCCAAGCTGCTGCGGCTGGCCGTACCCCGCCGTCAGCTGGCCACCTTCAGCGCCCAGTTCCCGCCGCCCGAGTGGACCACCGGTGACGTCACACATCTGCACTCGGTCGGCACGCAGACGACGCCGCACCGCGCCCAGCGCAGCTCAGCTGAACGCTCGCCTAAGGTCAGCGGCGCGGGCGTGGGTTCGGACCCCGGCGAGGAAGGGCTTTTGTGGGATGCTGCGCACCGTCGAAATCGAATGACATATTTGTATTTGATGAGGAATTTATCACAAAACACACGTTGAAATACAATTATCTTAATGATTGAAATGTTATCTACCCAAACTACGATATTTGCATTAAAAAACAAAACAAGCTGACGTCACAACTGTTTTAGGTACTGCGGTCTCGTCGCCAGAAGAAAACACGACCGGTCAACGGCAGCATGGACCACCTGGCGGACACCACGGAGACTTCAGCTTTCGCCGTCGAGCCGCAGATGGCGCCACGCTCATCAACTCTACCACGGCGAACCAAGCTCTCCGAGTTCCTGGCAGAGACGAACGTCACCACCGACGAGCAGAAGCCGGCGGCGAAGTCGGGTCGACCGCGGCACAGGTCACCTAGAAAGAAACAACGCGAGAGACTGAAGTCGCCGGCGGACATTGTGCAAGTCGTGAGACCCGAGCTCCATGCACTGAAAGGTGACTCGAGCGCGATCCGCAGCGGCGTCTCGCCTGAGCTCGCGAGAGGTTCAGCGGATGTGGCGAGAGACTCGCCTGAGCTGGCGAGCAGCTCTCCGAATCACGCTGAGACTCTGGCGCAGAGGCACGTGCGGGAGCGTCTCGAGGCGCGCGCGAGACACAGCAGCAGCCGCACCAGCAGCGGCTCGAGTCTAGAACGCTCCGACAGTTCACCAGTGACATCTCTGGAGCGCGACGCGAAGCTTGAGTTGCCGCGGCAGGCGAGAGATGGCGAGGAGAAACAGACGTTAGAAGTTGTTGAGCGGCGATCCCGAGCTCCTGCAGTGGTTAGAGTGAACGGCACCTCAGTGGCGAACCGGAGCGACGATTCTGCTCTGGGAAGAGTGAGAATATCCCAAGTGTCCCCGACGCTCACTCGGTCCTCGCGATCTCCTGGCAGCTTGCCGTTTGACACAAGTCGTGCTCACGCGCCTGTGGATACCAACAACGACTGTCGACCCCCCAATGCGTCACCGTCGAGACGCACTGAGCATAGTTCACCGAGACGGACCGACAGAGACTCCAAGCTGAAAAGTGTCGACTCCAAGCTGAAAAGCGTCGACTCCAAGCTCAAGAGCGTCAACTCCAGCCGCAAACCCAGCGCAGAAGTCGATACACGAACCGCGAATCTGTCTGAGAAACACCTCTCGCGTGACTCTAACCGAGAGACCAAGAGTCACGCGATGAAATCCAGTCGGGAGTCAAAGCTCCAATCAGTGGACTCAAGTCGTGACAGGCACCAGTCTGCTGACTCAAGTGGAGTCTCCAAGCATCAGCTGGATCGAGCAAACGGTGACATCGCGAGCAAACGGCGATCCAACGCCAACGGCAAGGACCGATCTCCATCAGGTCGACGAGTTGAAGCCGTCAAGAAGCACGATCTCACGCCACCTCAGCCGATGCTTTCTCATGTTGAGAATAAGGAGTATTTCGATGTTGACCACTTGGAAGTCGTTCGTGAAATGAGACGCCCTGATAGACCCAAACGTGTTCAGGAAGCTGAACCCGTGTACCAAAACACTGGTGTTCTTGCCATGTCAGATCCTGCTACGCCAGGAATAAGGAGTGTTCCTGTAACAAAGTCACACACCAGAGAAAAGTCGTCTAAAGTTGCCCATGACCGCAATGCATCCTCCCCAAAAACTCGTGAAAAAGGTGAAACTCCATCACTAAGAAGACAAGAACAAAGGGTTTACTCTTCTCAAAGGCACCTTCAAGATCGAGTAACACCATCCCCCAACACCCAGCAAGTGTATGCTGACGTCATCCCGACATCTGTCGTCACTCACCCGCTGCGTGACGTCACTCGGACTCCAGTTGACATCAGCAGTGAGCTGCGGTCTCCTCACCGGCGGAAAGATCACAACGCGTCGCCCGTGCTGCACAGTCTAGAGCGCAAGCAGATGAACAACGAGAAGGTCTTGGAAGCGATCAGTCCGACGCGACCTGAGCGACTGAGCGTCAAGAACATCTTCCACGAACTCTCCGCGCCCGCGAAGGTGCCGCCCAAGTCCCTGCCGGACGGAATGACCCCCGACCCGAGGCTGGCTCGTCCCCTCACCTACCGAGACCTGGTGAAAACTCAACCGGCCAAGATGGCCGACGTTACGCTGTCGGCGACCAAGATGGCGGACGCTGCGCCCGCGCCAGCCAAGATGGCGGACGCCGCGGCGACGCAGCCTGCGGAGACGCCGTCCGAAACCGCCGCGAAGCGACCCGGCTCGCCTGGGGACACATCGCTACGCACGTACCCAAGCCTGAGCTCGCTGAATTTGAACTTCAAGTCGCTGGCGGCGCAGCGGTTGATGCACGGCACCAGCGCCAACAGCATCGACACGCTGGTGGAAGTGAATATGGCAGCCGAGCGACGCCGCTCATCTGGCAGCACGGAAACCATGCTGCTGGGGATTCTGTAGTGGATTCCGTAGGGTATTCTGTAGTGCTTTCTTTCATATCTGTCAACTTGGACAGAGTGGATGAGGGTTGACGTGTACCTACCGGTTGGCAGGTTTCGATCACTAGCAGAGCTTGTCAAACCATTCCGTTGCTTAAGATCTAGAAAAGTTTATGCATGTCACCGTTCTGCTACTACAGTACACTGACGCTTCACTGTAGTGCTGGAGCGTAGCATACCGCTTATTTATTTACTTATCCCAACCACTGGATTTCAATCATTTACTTGCAGTTCCCTTTGGCTTCTTGTCTTCTTGTGATCAACTGTATCATTGAAAACCTTATTTCATATAACAATTATATGGATAGTTATTTACCATTAAACATTATGGGCAGCCTTCGACAGCGATCTTCCCCACCTCAGGTGTAGCGTGTTCGATCCACCTCCTCTTCTGTGCCAACGATCAAGTAGGGATGCCAGCAATGCAACACGATGCCTATGCTGACGCAAGGCGGAACTGTAAGCTTTATACGTCGCTGATGCCTGCTGTGTGCTTTTATTCCGCCCAGTGTGGCGTGCTGTGTTATTTGTGTGTGGTTTCTCTCGTCCGGGAAGCATGGTCTGGAAGGGAGCTATCTGTGATGTAGGACAGCGACGTGTAGTCTTTATACGCTTATTGTGACCCCGGGATAAGTATGGGTGGGAAACTACGTTTCGCTGAGGGAAAACAGTCCGCTGATATCCTACCCCGTACTCAGCTTGTATAAATACTCCTCTGGGCTTAGCTACCCGCTACACGAATACGGTAAGATCGTTCAGTGAATGGTACTGAAAGTTTGGTATTCTATGCTGACGCTTTCAAATGCAGACTTTCCTTTTTGAAATAGTCACACGTTCTGATGCCGGGTAAGTAGTATGTATGCACTTTTGAAGAATAAGAAATGTTGCAAAAATTGAAACGCAATTTATTGTTGATGTACATAATTTAACATATTTAATATTTATGTGCGACACATTTCATGTAACATAATATCGTTAGGTTAAGTCAATTGCCGGCAGTTCGGCTCGGACAGTTCAGTTATGTCAGTAAGGACTTTAATTTTGTTCTAACTATTTTGTTGTATAAATTTGCATGTTTTGTATCGTGTTTATACGTTCATACTGTATGTGTGCAAGAAATTTGCATTGGTGGCGATCGTTTCGTGCTCGATATTGCAGCGCATTAGTCAATACACGCTTTACGAATTAAAGTCGTGTCTGGTCTATCTGACGGTCTGTGCGCTTTGTCTGGAGATCGCTCCTGTAGTGGTTATTATAGCAGTCGAACATACAAATGATAATGATATAGGCTATTATGCAATTATATAGGATAATTTATATAGGTCAACCATTATAATGTTGTGATTGAAGACGTCATGACTACGGCACCAAATGAACAACGACACTTCTCGAAGTATGCACCAAGTGTCTGCCCGTGACCGGTTTCAAGCGCCAGAGGTCAGGCCTCTCAGTGGAGACCCGTACACAGAGGGCAGCACTGTCGCGTGCTTTCCGGGTACTCCAGCTCTTGTTGTCATCTCCCTGCGCTTATGGGCCTGTTCTCGTCGCACCTCTCACCTCCTCAAAGCTGATCCAACTGCAAATGCCCTTGTTCTTGAACACAGCACAGTTGCAATAAGAGCACGTTAGATCCAGTTTGAGCTGCGACGGCAACAGGCCATATACCTTTCTATATTCGTACTACGGTCAGCATCGTGCACATGCAGGCCGGTGGTGGAAGGAATCAGTCTGCCATTCGCAGGAGAGAAGTCTGCAGACGTTCCAGATGGTGGATAAAGATGAATGATGCGCCCAGCATAGATAGCTGCTGTGTTCACTGACCACGTCCTTGAGTTGTAATACTCTAATTGTACATCACATATGACTTACCTACGATAATCAGCAGGTAATAGGTAGTTTCTGTGCTCACTGACTACGACCGTCCAATACTCATTTTATATTTCTATGTTATACTGCTTTTGAAAATATGTACCTTGTTCGCTGGTTGTTCTTAGCCAATAGATAACTGCCTAGTATATGAGCGATGCCAATGACGTAGGAAGATGTCACGAAAAGTGTACGTGTGGGTAAGTCGGGACAGTGAAACTCGGATCCTAGCCAGCGAGAGATGGGTTTTTGCGTTGTGTTTATAACTTAAGAACAAAATTATCTCCGCCCTAAAGAACGTCCTAAAATGACCCCCTGCCAACTTCTAAGCCAAGCAGAGCAGATCAACGCAAAAAGAAAGTTATCATGTTGCCTGCGGTCAAGCGAATCTATCATTATGCTATTTTATGTTTCTGGTCATTTAGTGACCTTCCCTAATTGACCGGAATCGACCACGTCCCCAACAGCAGTTTTACTCTGTCTTTTATCGTTGCCAAAGCTATTGGTATAAATCTTCTTTTTTTACCTTTAAATATCTCGTTGTATTACAAATTTAGCAGCATATCGTTGTTCAGGTTTGGTCCAGTAAATGACCCCCTAGATCACGGACATCTTCAGAATTGTTGATAATTAATATGAATTTTGCATTACAGCACATGCACAAGGCTCTTAGTATAACCAGGAATATAATTTAATGGACGAGCGCCTGATCTGTTTTTATTAGACGAGCCGAAGGCGAGTTCAATAATAAATCTTCCAGGCGCGAGTTCATTAGATATTGTATCATGCAACTGTTCAAAACTACGACAAATATGGTAGGATCCAATGACAAAAATGTTTTTGGATTCTGTGGAGTCCATTATCACTTCCGGTGCTGTTTTCCATTGGCTTTAACATAACGATCAATAAACACACGTATTTATTAGTAAAATATGTGTACCACGCGCTGAATAGGAAATGGTCTCTCAGTTGCATGATAATAAGAAAATACTAGTGATCGGTGACTGAACGGTCTTTAGCTACCAATTTATTATGATAATTTCTGCAATGCCCTTGACAGTTTCTCGTGACAAACCACGAAAGGTGCATCCTCTTTTCTGCTCCGAGTGTCTGAAACCAAATAATTTCACGCAGCATACTTCTGCTGTCTCCTAAAAGTTGATACCCGGTTAGGACAAAGTCACGAATTTTTTTCAAGAGAATTGAAGAAATGTTCACAATAGTCCGGTCGCCTTTTCTATATACAAGCTATTGGGAGTCGCCGATCCCTAGTATTATCTTATTCCTGACTAGCTTAGGTACCCGATGTTGTCCGGGAAATGTGACCTGGGGCTGAATGTGATACATTTAAATCAAAATCAAACTGAAGACCACCACAAAAAAACAAAAAAAAACACAGAAAATCTGAGCATGGAGTATTGACACAAAAGATTGCTGTATGGAACAATTCTCAGTCATCTTAGTACTGGCACCGTCCTCACAAAATGACACCCCCTATCATAATATGACCATTGATGGTGAT
>JARBER010067292.1:0-11821 GCA_030265075.1 Balanus glandula | reverse complement strand
AGAGGTTTCTCGTCACGGGCTACAAAACTGCTATCTCAGTTCAAAACTAATGTTGAAGGTGGCCTGTTTCCTTTAAGGCTACAGCGCGATCCCCTTCGTTTGACCTGATATTTGACCTGGAAGGTCATGACCCAAATGCGTGAAATTTATGAGGACGCTATATTTTGACCTCCCGAATCGTTTAAGACAATTACTTAAAACTGCAAACCGGTCCGTAACTAATGGCTCCAGCGCGATACCCTCCGTTTGACGGTTGACCTCATATTTTACCCTGAAGGTCATGACCTGAAATATAAAATTCATGAGGACGCTAGATTTTGGCCTCCCAAATCGTTTCAGACCACTTGAAAGCAAATAAATACGTAACTTTAAGCTCCAGCGCGATCTCCTTCATTTGACCTAATATTTGACATGAAAGATCATGATCTGAAATGATGAAATTCATGCAGGCGCTAGATTTGACCTCTTGAATCGTTTGATGATCCTTAGAAGCAAATCGGTTGGTAACTTAGGACTCCAGCGCGATCCCCTTTGTTTGACCTGATATTTGACCTGGAAGGTCAACTGCTATCTCAAGATGGACTTAATTTTTGGAATCAACATGGTCTGATTCACCTAAACACGAAGTTTGAAGAACATAAAAAGTTGATGCTGGAGTTGCGTGATGATGATGACCCCAACCTCACGGACATGATCTTACGACCAAAGTCAGCGAAGCTTTAACAGACAATACCCACACTTGTTATCTTTAGAGCAAGACAGAATCAGTAAACGTGAAAATATTGCAAATGACATGAGCTACCACGGCTATCCTGGCTTTTTCCAAAATTTGGATTTTTTACCAAGCAGTTTTGTTTTTAATTGGGAAAAATGGCTGCAAAATCCATCATTAATTATAACTGAAGGTATGTCATGGATAACTAAATACGAACAGTACCAAAAGACAATTTCAAAGCAATATATCTCCTATGCTACTGAGCTAACTCCCTGAGTTAATGAATTTGTGACGACCGTTATAAATCACTTTTTCGTATTTTTTGGACCATAAAGAAAAAATAAATTTTACCTTATTTTTTTAGACGAAAGAGGTTTATAAAGTTTAAGCGTGACTCCCTTATGAAAATAATTAATTTCATAATTTGACCAGATTTGACCTCGTTTGACCTGACCTTGACCTTATATTGTAATTATTTGCAAAAAAATACTGCTTCCATCAAATTGTATGTGTGAAACAATCCATATGAAGCGTATCGCACAACTTTCGTAGACCTTTTGCCTATAGTAGGTATCTAATCTTTTGTGACCTGGTTACCTTTGTTAAAATTTCACTTGTGCTTAGTTCTGGAGATGCTCTACACGTTTGGGACCACATTGTGTGTTATTAGTCCTATTTTAATGCTTTGGATGGAAAGTGTGGTCCCCAAAACTAAAATATCTCAGTTTTGGCATTTGACCTGACTGTCCTGGTCTGTGACCTTAATTTGACAATGATAAGTACAGGTCCGGTTCGTCTCATTGATGGCTTCCGATTTCCATCCTACGCATCGCACTGCGGTTAGGTTCGGAAGCTAATGAGGGGGCGCGAAAAACGCCCCTCTCCCCCTCCCCCCAGCAATGGTGTTCGGCTTTCACCCCTGCCAAAACCAGGTTAAGCTGGCTATTACAATATTTAAAATGCGTATCGCGAAACGTCTACTGTAATCGTAATGTCTCAAAGTGGTCATTCCTGGGTCACCCAGACAGATATAAGCAACATCGTCAGTATTAACATCAATATCAGCAAAAACGTGATTACCTGCGAGCACGAGGCACCCTCTCGTTCTTCCGTGGTATCACGGGAGAAATATGAGTATGAGCGACCCGACCCAACCCAACCCGTGGCAACGCTTTTGAGAAGCTAATATATCTGCAACCACACTTCTAAATGACAAGCAGTCTTCATTGCTGAGCACTCCCATCCAGCATATACCCTGTTCGAGACGATTTTTAACCGATGTGGATTGTCGGTGACTTATCACTGCGCGTCCAAAGTGCCACATGAGGCGTGTTGAAAAGTGAGATCTCGCAAAACTCCACAACAGCTGGGCCGATTGCGATCAAATTTGATTTGTGGCTAGGGAAATCTCGAAAGCGACTTTTCCTAAAGTCAGGAGTGGGAGCATCTGCACGTGTGCACGTGCACACTTCTATTATATATCTCAGATACGGCATATTCGATTGTGCTCTAATTTGGTTGTGTGGTCAGAAAGCTCTCAGCCGACGCCTTTCCGAAAGTCAGGGATGGATCCCGTCTGCACGTGCGCACCTGCATATTCCTACTCTACATCTCAGGAACGCCTGAGCCACGATTGTGTTCACATTTGGTGTATTTTTAGGGACACCTTATCCGAATGACTCTGACTCCGATAGCTTTGCACGTGCGCACGTCCGCAGCCCTATTCTAAATGTCAGGAGCGCTTGAGCATACTGTGTCAAAATTTAGTGTGTGGTTAGGGACCCGACACGATTCCCAGAGTCAGTGGCGGGGTGCCGCTGCACGTGCCCACTCTTTGCGTATTTTGAAAACCACATGGATAATTCAGTTCAAATTTTTTAATATAATTCTTTCTCGCTCGCTCGTACATAGCCAACTACGGAGATTTACTGGTGACATATATTCTCATCCACCTTCCCGTCATCACTGCTCAGCATTCGACACGATGTATCGTGTACAGCATCCTCCCTCACTGCGACATCGGGTTCAAACGTCCACCGTGTGCATCACAGGAGGCGGATCCACCGGGACTGCCGCGTCACTTAACGACTCAGAGTGACGCATCCGCGCGTGGCCGCCCCCTGTCCCGGCAGCCGCCTGTCCAATATACACTCCAATCTCCTCCCGGGAAAAGGAGACTAGCTCGGCTGGATTGACGGGGACGGCCGGCGCGTGTGCCATTTACATGCCAGCGGCGCATAACTGCATCTCTGAGGCGGACACGCGTGACGCTCTCTCTGGTGGGGGAGGGGGATGAGGGGCAGGGGTCCGGTCGGCCCGGATCTGCACCCAGCTGGGTGGGCAAGGTCACGTCCGAAGTCGTGACCTTCCCGGGATGGCGTCTGCCACTCGGCGGCGGTGGCGGCGGACTGTGTGCACCGTGCAGTGACAGACAGCTGATTGATGACTTGACTGCTGACATCTGACAACGTTGACATTTGATGCATCACCTGGAGCATCTACCTTTGACGGATGGCAGCGATCACAGCGGATTGCTGGAATCTGGCTCCTGACCAATGCCGATAATCTTCAACCTCTGACCTTTGACCTCTGACTTTTAGCATCTGATTTACAATCTTTTTAAAAGGAGAGACGGTTTTTAAATAAGAAAATATATTGAGCTATGCAATACAAAACGGTAGTCGATCAAAACGTTGTAGCAATCGTAGTAATCGGTGATGACTGAATTTAAACGACATAAAAATTTGTAATATTCCTTCCGCCTTAATGTTGTATTGTGTTCGTTATTCCAGCCTCCATTGTCAAGTTTTTACTACTGTAAGTATTGCAGCCTGGCCAGACTCCATCCCATTGTGCCACTGACGTAAAAGCTACTGCAGTCTCCAGGTTCCTGGTGTTAGTGTTGTGTACTCTACTGCAGTCTCCAGCCCGTGGTGTTAGTGTTGTTTGAGGCACTGCAGTCTTCAGTCTGTAATGTTAGTGTTGTGTGAGCTACTGCAGTCTCCAGTCCGTGGTGTTAGTGTTGTGTGAGCTACCCGTGGTGCTAGTGTGAGCTACCCGTCTCCAGCCCGTGGTGCTAGTATTGTGTGAGCTACAGCAGTCTCCAGTCCGTGGTGTTAGTGTTGTGTGCGCTACTGCAGTCTCCAGCCCGTGGTGTTAGTGTTGTGTGAGCTACTGCAGTCTCCAGCCCGTTGTGCTAGTGTTGTGTGAGCTACTGCAGTCTCCAGTCCGTGGTGTTAGTGTTGTGTGCGCTACTGCAGTCTCCAGCCCGTGGTGTTAGTGTTGTGAGCTACTGCAGTCTCTAAGCCGTGGTGTTAGCGTTGTGTGAGCAACTGCAGTCTCCAGTCCGTGGTGTTAGTGTTGTGTGAGCTACTGCTGTCTCCAGCCTGTGGTGTTAGTGTTGTGTGAGCTACTGCAGTCTCCAAGCCGAGGTCGTGCGGTGTGCGCAAGAGGCCGAGACAGCAGTGCCGGAAGATCTGTCACGGTCACATGTCGCCAGAGTTCGCTGTGAGTGCCCTCCCAGTACTGCCAGCCGGTTGCCCTGCGAAGAAAGTCGTCTACAGACTGAAGAAAGTTTCCCAACCCATCATTGGTTGGGAAATCACTCACGGCAATGGAGAGTTCTGTCATGTCTGCCTCCAATCACTGTCACACTCACTGGGTTAAAACCACTACCACCGTGTGACGGTGACAGGTCTGCCGTCACTGCTGCCTTGGCCTGACGCACACCGCGCGACCCAACACAGCGGGCGGCGGTGCCAGACTGTATTCCCCGGCCGACGGGTCAGGTCACCCGCCGACCGGCCACCAGGGGCGCGCTCCAGGACACATACCGTCCGGACAGCGGCGCACTCAGCACACCAAACCAGAGAGGCTCACTCACGGAGGGCGACAGACGCGCTGCTATTTAATGTTGACGTTGGCACATTTTATGTAATCATTTTACATGTATAGGCTGTATAGGTGATCATTGTATAGGTGACGTTTACTGGTTATAACAGGCATTTATCCTATGAACTTCAAGTCAAACAAGTCGGTGGGTACATTGGTATTTCACAAAGGGGCGAACCAGCTGGAGTTCGCTGAAGCACGTTGACCTGAAGTTTGAGGAAGCCTTCCAGACGTTTCGGCAACAGTTTATTCATGCTGCTGGAGACAAGTACCGAAACTGAAGCTTTCTACAGAACACTCCCCACACATCATTCTCCGGCTGGTCGACAGCCTGTTGCGACTCCGACTAGCCAGTCGGAGTCGGCTACTCTACCGACAAAGCGAGAGAAAATAGTAGTAGTAACATTTTATCACAACATTACTTCAAAGGAAGTAAGCTGGTAAATAGGAAGTTGAGTTCAAAGTTAGGTCACAAAAGGTTAAAACTTGGCATTGATTAGCCCACGCCGTGCCTGTGCTCAGAGCAGCCTTCACTGTGCGGAGGGGAGTTTCAACTCCCCGTTGAAACTCGGCTCTTATTAAACGTTATAGACTATATCGTTCGGGACCTTGTCCCAATCACCTTGAATGTATTTCAGTATATACTGGTGTTATCAGATACCCATCTGTCTGGCCTGTTCTTGGTAAGCGTGCCGTTGGACTGCAAGTGTCAAACAGGACTCATGGAAATTACCTGTTGTCACCAGAAGCATTCAGCTACGTGTTCTTAACTATGTTTCGACAAACTAGCCAAATGTCTACAATGAATTATATTTAGCACGTGGCTATATCAGATAATATTTTCTTTCCACATGAATAACTTATTCTTGCATTATTCATTCTCGATCACCAGAAGTCTTTCTCATAAAGCTATTTTTACAATGATTGTAGGTCTTAGACTGCATATTCGATTTTTCAATTGTATTTTAATGAGTGATACGTCCTATAGTCGGTGTGGGGTGTGCGGTCGACCACGGCCAGCCCGCACAGTTGACCGCGCAACGTACACCGACTATAGGACGCGCGTATCATTCATTAAAATACAGTTGAAAAAAATTAACGACCTACAACTTGCAACCGTTGTAAAAATTGTTTTATGAAAAAGGCTACTGGTCCATGCGTAGCATATGTATATGCAAATATGCTTACGCTGATAAAGATGAATCTCCATATTGCACGATTTTACGATGTGTGGGTGTTTTCCATGACTTTGGTATCTATTTCAAAACGATTCGACAATTTGTTTTAAATACAACAATCCTTTGCTGTAGCAGCTCATTAAACATGTAAGACACTAGTAGATTAGGTGGTTTGATTTGTCTATTTTAATCATCATGACAAAAAGCATAGAACATGACGTTGATTTTCATCACGGCAAACATTCTCGGAGCATTGACTTATTAAGAAGGGATTTCATTCACTGTGATTGTACACGAAATAAGGATGATATTGTTCAGGATATCACCGCACCCCTTAAACACAACATCTGCTGCGTGCAGGGGGTGCGCCGTCTGCAGGGGTGCGGCCTGAGGATAGACAAAGGGAGTGGAGTTTCAGCGCGTAAAGCACTCCCACTGGGAAAAAATAGTCAGTCTGAGCCTAGGTTGCATGAATGTTGCAGTACGTGTAAGTCATATTTAGTGCCGGTACTGGAAGACAGAGACGAAGAACATAGTAAAAACAAAGCACATTGTCCTTAGAAAATTTAGTTATGAACCAATACAACTCTCTTGTTTGGTCGGGAACCAAGCACACTCTCAAAAGTAACGTAACAGCCGGACATGGCTTTTGCTGGGCCGATTTAGTTAAAACTGTGAGACAGTATGTGGAAATCATTGACTAGAAAAGTGTGAAAGCTTCAAGACGCTAGGAACAGTAGCTTAGGATAATACAAATGGAAAACTACCGAGGCAGAACCTCCCCCCCCCCCACACACACACACACACTCACGTAGGAAAAAAAGTTCATCCGGTATAAACTAGGATGTCCCTTGAAATTTTTTCGTAATTACTAAAAAAGTGATAGCGCTATCAACGTGAAATTTCTGGTATATTATCCTTTATCGATCTACGTCTTTTGTGCAAATTCAAAGTAACTTTGTCACAAAAGCCGTTTTCACAATTCATTTCTATTGATGTGGCAGGACTCAATAGTACTAAATTAGATATCATAAGTTGTAAAAAGTTGTGATACAAAGCTTTTAGCATAAGATACACTCCATGAACAAAACGACTGATTTGGGCGATATTCACCGTGTTTCAAAACAACTTTGTAGCGCGTTAGAGCCAAATTTTAAAGTCCTTCATTCCCGAGGGGCTTAATTGAAAGAAGTGCATTAAATGCACAGTTTGGTGCTGCGGAATAAGTATTTTTGTCATCAAACTATCAAATTTTCTGACAAATACCATCTAGAAACGTTGAATTTTAAAATAGTCAACAAGCTCCCATTTCACTTTTCCGAAATCTTCAGCAAAATGTCCGTCTCGCCGAGTCGGATTTTTTTACTTAAGTACCCGGAAAAGTTAAATGACAGTTTATTGAATATTCCCAAATCCAGCGTTTGTGCACACGGTGTTTTTGTTTAGCTAATTAGATAGTTTTGATGACGCAATAACTATTACACAGCATCAAACTGTGCATTTAACCCGCGCCATGCCGGGGGGAGTGGGGCATTCAGACGCCCCCCTAAGGTTTTTAGCAGGTCGGGTAAATTTCGTGACCTCCCCATTATAAGTCAATAGGGAAAATTGAAATGCTTCTTATTTCAAGGATATGCAGGACGTCAGTCCAATTACTCCTGTATCATGTTATCTAAGCATGTTCTTAAGGATGAAACTGCATATTGTTGAGTATCTTGAGCGGATGTAGTTTCGCTAATCATTGCTTGTCGTGCTCGCACCGGAGGACGCACTGAAGCCCAGACAGCTGGCGGCTAGGACGTGCTTCCCCATACAAACAGGCCGCACTGACGAACATGTGGGCGCGAAGGAGTGCTTATCGCTGCGAGAGCCTGCAAGATAACCAACATGGATCACAGATGTGAACGCCAGCTCGGACAGGCCAGGAGATTCCGGCCACAACACCGTAACACTACATGACAATATCTCGCCGCTTTACCATGGTAAGCCGACGTTTTTATGTTCAATGCAGTAGGCGCACATGTATACAATAAAAAATGGTGTGTAGGTGTTCTTGTAAAGATCATTGTAGAGGTCCGCCATGGCTGTAAATAGCTAACCGTCCACATTCCACGACCAGCAGCTGTTGTACAATGCTGTCATTTTGAGACTTAACAGATTATAGTGTTTGTGTTTGGTAAAAGTGCATCCTAACTCCTAAGCCGGTAACTGCATGTAAATAACGGCGTTCAACGGTAGCTTCAAAAGCATTTTACATTTAAGCCACATACAACCAACTTTGAAAGGATTAAACTATAAACGTACGATAAGTATACGTACCTATATCTCATATACATATGGGCGTTAGTTAGGTATGTCGATGTTCACAAATACATTCCACAGGGTTTGAAGCGGAGGGAACGACAAATCACTCATTTAATTAATGAGATCTTCGCCGAATGACAACAAGGCTTATAATGAAGCATAAACCTTACACTCAGTCTGAAGTTGATTGCACTCGAAGCATGCTACATAATTTTGTTGTTTCATTAGCCCACGCTCCGCTGGGATCTCCAGCCGAACGCGCCCCACGGCGGGGGGGGGGGGCATATTGCCCCTCCCCCTCTTGGCAATCTCCAGAACCAATGACCGCAGCGCGGCACGCGAGGCGGCAATTACAATTCATAATGAGCTGTGTTCAAGGCATGCTTAAAACTGTTCAAATATCACATGGCAGGTGACAGTCAGGTCAAAGACAAACATTTAGGTACTTAAGGTTTGGGCCAAACGTTCCATCAAAGGCGTTACATCGCAAAAAGCGGTGTTAAAGGTATGGTGCATCACCTGCATCAATCAAAAGTGAAATAGTAAGCAAAGGTCCAGGTCAAACATGTGGTCACAATATCAGTGTCAGTGACTTGTCAGTGACAGTGCTGCAACAGAGCACACGACACTAGCACCACGGGGTAGTGTCATTGTGGTAGTGTTATGTGTATTGTGGTAGTGTTATGTGTAGTGTTATGTCTCATTGTGGTAGTGTTATGTGTATTGCTGCCCGTGTATTGTATTGTATTGACTATCAATACAATACAATACACGGGCAGCAATACACATAACACTACCACAATGAGTTAGATGCTATAGTACCTCACACAACACTAGCATCACGGACTGGAGACTGCAGTAACGCACACAACACTAACACCACGGGCTGGAGACTGCAGTAGCTCACACAACACTAGCACCACGGACTGGAGACCGCAGTAGCTCACACAACACTAACAACATTGCCTGGAGACTACAGTAGTTTTTACCTCAGTGGCACAACGAGGGGGAGACTGGCCAGTCTGCAGTAGCTCACACAGTACGTAGTTAACAACAATGAGGCTGGAATAACGTTCACAATAAAACATCAAAGCGGGAGGAATATTACCAATTTTTATGTCGTGCAAATGCAGTCACCCTAACATACTAAGATTGCTACAATGTTTTGATTAATTTAAGTGTTTTTAGCGTGTTTTAACATATTTCCGGATTTAAGCAAACCGCCTCTCCTTTTCCAAAGATTGTAAGTCAGATACTTTAAGTCAGCGGTCAAAGGTCAGAGGTCAAAGGTCAAAGGCATCAAGATTAGCGACTTCATGTTCTACCTATATTTATGCTCTAGTAATCGTGATTTTATTTTGTGAGAAAGTAAAATTGATGCAGTATAAGGTACAGTAAGTTTGAAGTCGATATCGATCATCGTGTTGAAATTATAGAGAAAATCCGAGAGGATAAAAACATTATCCCCCCTCCCCGTCGGGCGAGGGTTAACAAATCCCAAGCTACGTGGATGGATTATGCCAAAATTAATAATAACACGAGAACATTTGTTAAATGACACTAATCACAAATTTCCGGATGCATTGAGAGACCTAAAATGTAATATTTGTTTTCACCGTATACTGCAGCAGATCATTATAATTTTGCCATGATTCATCCAGAGGGGCTCATTTTCTATTCATGCGCTCCACGTGATGGCATAATATAGGTATGAGTTTGCAGCCCAGCTCTCAATCAAAGAAGTGTTTAGGCCTTCGGGTAGGTGTAAGAGGGCGCTGCATTGAAAAAGGACAGCACTTCTAGACCACACCTCTTATCATGCAACAAGATGCCTTCCTGTAGCCAAAATCCACTCGCAAAAAAACGGATTTCCCTTCAAGCAGCACGTCGTAATCTATGAAATATAGCTACGAATTGTATAATAGAGATATAGCTACGAATTGCATAAAAGAAATGTGTTTTAAATCGTCACAAAGGCACTAGATGCTTTCTTTTGCTAAAATTACAATAATGCAGAATAAATGCATTCGATACATATTTTAGATTCGCAACCCGGTTGTCACTCTACATACCAAGCTCACCTTCGCCTCTCACCTCAACAGCATCGTCAGTAGAGGACACCGCAGCCTAGGATTATTATTCCAATTGTTTCAAACTAGTTAACGAGGCTCAAAATACAACAGAACTTTGAACGTGCATTTCACTATCCAGCGTCCACTCAAATCTAGAATCAGGTAAGGTGATCTGGACGGGTGCGAACGATAACCACACAGTGCAGATCGATCGAGTACAGCATTAACTTTGTATATGGCTTATATCAAGCACAGCATCTGAACAAACAGCTTTACTGCCATAACTGATCTTTTTTGTCACTTTCAGATCACTTTGTTAGCCTCGCGTAGAGTTCAGCACGATTTGCTTTTGTCAGGAATATTCATATTTCAAAATCAGATTCTCGTATCATTTTAGGCACCATTTCCCTGCATGCACCTACTCGATCGATCCGCACCCGAAGGCTGTTGTATGTGCTCCACCTATGAGTGAACACCGTGAAGCGGGATATATTATGCAGGGGTACCAAATCTGGTCAACTACTTTTTGAGCAACGTTCCGGAAACATATGTTTTTGCAGACGCTTCTGGTGCGTTGTATGCCCATGTTGTAGCTTACGTAGCATCAGAGTATTTTATGAGCGTATTTTATATTTTATTTTATCAGCCTATTTCCTACAGCGTATTTATGCGTGCTGTTTTTTTCTTTACATTGATCATTCATTTTGTCGCTGTAATATTATATTTTTAGTTTGACCTATATATCTATGTGGCATTCGAAGTGTTTTTTACTGATAATGTGAATTAAGAATAGGAATGCTATACCTTTATCTTATTTTCATCTTGCAAATGTTCGGTACAATCTCTGATGTACGGGTACGTGTCTTTTTGATTTCACCTGTTAGTGGGAACGACCCTGCTGGTGATCAACTGAATGAATACATAAATGAAATGCCTAAGATTGCACTTTTATTGCATCTTTTATCACATTGAATGTGCTGATACGTCCCCACTTTTTCGTTTAGCGAGAACGGGAATTAATATGATCAATACCATTTAAGGATTAATAGATGTTCACTTGTTACCTAACGTTGCATTCATACTTAACAGGTTATTTCTTCCAGTAACGTACCTACTCTTGTGAATAATATCACTTATCAGATACCATTAAGTATCTAGCAGGTGCTCACTGCTCACTTCTTATAATTATCTATTGTAATATTCATTGTGTCCTGCTAAGGAGTAACTTAATATAAAATGTTTCGGATTAAAAACATATTTTTACACTCCAAACAGATGTTCTCTTAATCATCCGGACAGCGATGAGCTCATTCCATCTCTTAGGCGTTCCGTTTACTTCCGTTAGCCTAAATCAGCTCGAGAGGCTCAAGGTGAAACATGTTCTTTCGCGCTGCGGCCACTGGAGATTTTGACCACTATCAGAAGAGCTATTTCCTGCTGCCTGCCAGCCGGACTTTCCAACACCCCGCCGAGCGGTGTTTAGGGCGGACGACGCGGGTGACTGATTCGGGACCGGTCCTTCTGAGGTCCGTCTCCGGTCCGTGTCCGGTCCGTGTCCGGTGCGTGTCCGGTGCGTGTCCGGTGCGTGTCCGGTCCGTGTCCGGTCCGTGTCCGGTCCGTGTCCGGTCCGTGTCCGGTCCGTGTCCGGTCCGTGTCCGGTC
>JARBER010067181.1:0-11821 GCA_030265075.1 Balanus glandula | reverse complement strand
CGTGTTCAGTATCATTTACTCCATATTTTTGCAACATTTGAGATACATTGGACAACTTTCATAAAGGTGGCAATGTCAGGGTTTAAAGGGAAGTGTCCGACCTTATATGTGACCGTCTTCGATATTTATAAAGTACCATGTAAATTTTTTCCAAACCCAACCGCTTTAAAGCTATTAAGTTTTTAACATTCAGAAAGTATCCAGGCTGCTGCAGCCGTTGATCAGTTTACAAAATTTCATGACGCAGAGGCCAGAAGGACTTGTTGCTGCTTCGCTCCTACGATTGAGGACGACTTACAAACGATATGCGTCAAGGCCAGACATGTCTAACATAATCGCACAATCACACACGGTGTCTCATCACGTTCTGTAAGGTTCATCCCTGTCCGACTCGGAGTAGGCCGGTGCGTGCCTCCGACCATACCAGAGGCCTCTTGCATCACACAATTTACCTCGGGTAAATTATTTTCCAGCACGCTTCTTTTGCACCATTGGGCTAGGGAATTAATAAAGATAGTAGTCATTATTGATAGATCAGTAAAAATCAGAGTAATAACCGTTTTTGGTAAATTATTTTCCCACCACAATGGTGCAAGAGAAGCGTGCTAAAAAATGATCTACCGAGGTAGAATGTGTGGTGCAAGAGGCCTCTGGTCACATGACTCGGCTGGTGCGGCAAATCAGAGCACGGTCCGTCTGGCCCCGCACATGGATGCATCCGGGCCTCTACGCAGTGGAGTGCACTCAAAACAATGTCCCTTATACAGACTTAGGTTTTCTCTACAGCTCGCTGTAGCTAAAAGGAATGTTACAGTCCCACAAGATAAAAACCTCATTTTTAAATTACGTTACATCTTCGAGAAAAATAAACATTCCCATCGTTTTCAGCATTCTATTCTCTATATTTCGTACCACAACCAGTGTGTATGTGAAAACTTTAGGAAAGGTGAGCCATAGAGATACACAAATTTCTCCAAAAACAAGAACCGGCACCGGTCCCGTCACAGCTCATCATGAGTTGGGACCGGCATCAGGTCCGGCCAAATGTGGCAGAAAAGGCCAGGCCCGGCATGCAGCAATATGCATGTCTACAGCAGCATACATTTAACTATAATTTGACCCCCGAACTTGAGCCGAGCCCGGCATGAGACCGGCAAGCCTGGCTCAGACACAGCATCTGGCCCGCCGGGCCTGAATTTGGATCCGGCACCAGCTCCGTGGTCCTGAAAGTTGCATCTCTAGTGAGCCATTCCCTGTAACTCTGGGTGTTTGAGGGGTCCAAGAGTAGCTTAACTCGCTAGAGAGCCGCAGTGACTTCGCTCCGGGAATACCCGGGACGTAAAACGCATGGGAAAGTGGGACCTTTTACAATGGTATACTGTATAGGTAAAAGGCGAGTTACATTGTGTCATGGAGTCAGATTATAGTTTGACTCCAAGGCAGAGAGTAACTTTCCTTTCCGGAGTAGCATTATGCACAATAAACATGCACAATCAAAATAATAAGGCTAATAAGGCAAAATAATAAGACAAAATAGCAAAGGCTTTGTGTATAGCCTCCCCCTTTAAAGGGACTATCCCACTTTAACATTCGTCTTGAGTTTTAAAAGCTATTTATGTATGGCATCAGTCAAAACAACTTATCCCGGTCCCGAATCCCAAGTCCTTATCCCGGTCCCGTGTCCTGGCTTCGTATTGAAACATTCTATAGGTATTATATTGACCGTCAGCAATAATATAACATAAATCATGCAGTCAGAACACGTAACCAGACAGTATTGTAACACACTATAGTGTGTTCCTTCGCCTCTGTAGTCTGACGCTCTACGAAATGCCTTATTACGGCGTCGGCGCCGTTGCTGGCAGAGACCAGCCAGACCGGTACGGAGTGCCGATAAATTTGCACCCCTTACGCCATCAGAAATCGGCTAGGGTTGGTGAGGAAAAAAAAAAACAAAAAAAAACGCTGGAATGATTATCTTGAGAAAACGTAACGATCTTTCTTTTGAGCGTAGTTGCGTCAAAATCGCCCAAACAGCATCGATACATTGCTTCCTGAAAAAGAGCATTTTAACATATGACCCCTACGTTCTAGTAGGAAAGGTACGCCGTCGAGCGATAGTTCTACCAGCTAACTTCAGTGGGGGCCGGGTCGGACCAGTACCGAGCTGTGCAGATTCCGCCAAGTATCGGCCGGCAGCAGACTACCTGTCAAACCGGTCCGACCTCTCCTTGGTGTGGGATACAGCCAGATATCGTTTCGCCTACCGTGGGAGACCCAAGCCAGAACAGATCATTTGTGTACCGACTGTACAGCCACCTTGCCGCCTCTACCGCTTTCCTGCGCCGATAGCCATCAGTGAGCGGTAGTAGGCCAGCGAAAGAAAACTTACTTGGCTCTCAGATCTGGTTAAACAGGTAGGGTGTGCCACAGGGCATCGCTGTAATGACAAAGCGCCGATTCTGATGCTGCCTGTCGAGTAGGCTGTACCGCATCGCACGGATGCAATGCGGAACAGCATAGCAGCTAAAGGAAATGATCCACTATGCGTGATCGTCTCAGGCAATTCCGTAGGAATTCCCTGGGACGTTTTCCCATTTTCCCTACGAGTTTTGCGTGTTGTCGGTGTTTACGCAACATCCATGGTTGAGGTTCATGCATACTATCCGGCTTTTGCGGGTTGTAGGTATCACCTTTGTTTACATAGTGGCATGACAACTGCACTGACTCTGGCGAGCGTATGATTTCTATTGATAATGACTACTTCTGTCTATTTTATTGGATTTACTTTCTTTACATACTCTATTTTATTTATTGTATTATTTATCTTTATATTTATCTTATTATCTAGACAATGCATGTCCTTTGCAGCCCACACTTTCTCTTTCATCCATCATCGATTTAGGTAAGTATCTGTCTCAACTGCAGTTGCAGCTAGCATTTATGTATATATGGTACCAAATAAAGTTTGACGTAGTACGCAACTGACTTTCTCACGTCACTGGAACACACAGATTCCACAAAAGCTAGCATCCGACACTTGCTTAAAACGACAGTGGAGTTCACCCTATGCATTTAATATCAGCTGAACTTGCTCTGCGGCCGAATTTTAAGCAAAAACTTACAGGTACACTAATTAAGTCCGGAATTTCCTGGATAATCATGCAAAGTTGATCCTGGACTTAGCTCGCTATTCCGGGGTAAAAGTTCATTTCAGTGTATAAATATTGTTGTAAATAATAAAGTAAAAATACTACTTGCGCCTTATAATTATATAAGTAATGCATTTTGTTCTCATTGTTTTATTTGGCTTTTGAAGGGATGATACATTTTTCAGTCGTGAAGGTAGGTACATACCTACACTCTATTGAAGTCGTATGAGCTTTGAACACGTTCAAGACATATGCATGTCGTTTTCAAGATGAACTGTTATGCCGCTGAGAATAACATTTCTGAGGTTTTTTGAGGCTACCCTCATAATTTGTTGTATGTGAGCTTCAAAATGCATTTGCGCATGCATATTATGATGGAATCTTTCCCATGAAATTATTTATTATTCAACATTGCAAAAATGCATGTGAAAATCCATCCAGAAGCTTATTACCAATTTTTATTAGATTACCCTAAAAACTCAGTCATGTTATCCCTAGCTGCGCAAATCTCATTCTGAAAACTGCTAGTATAATACTTGTAAAACTTTTGCAAGTAAACACTGTTCGTTCACATTTTTGGGTGATTATTTTTGGCCTGAAGATCGCTGTTTAATAATTTGTTAAGGTCTTATCACATTTGTATAATAAAATTCAAGGAAATGTCAATTTTAACAGAACAACTCGGTAACTACTGCTGTCGTTAGACCAAAACAAGTTTCTTTATCTAATATTGCTTATTTCACTAGAAATATGCAATAAGTGAGATGTCTTGACTGATGACCGACTGATCAAAAGAGATGACTCGCTCTGCCTCAGCTAGTACCTACTGCATTAAGTACGCAGCGACATCCCCAAACACTTGAAGTGTCCTTACGTGCAGAAGAAGTAATTTTCCGAAAACGGTATTTATCGTGGGATTCCTACCTTATTTATAAATACGTTTCAGCGTGTAACTGATTTATCTTGGGACGCATCCGTAAAGTACCTTTAAAAGCGCGCACCAGCTAAAAAAAAGAAGAAATATTTTAAACTAGGGAATAACGTTTGGTACACGAAGTACGAACATCAGTTAATTATCGGTGTCATATCTAGTACATTCTAGCAACCAAACCAAGAAGACGAATGATCGCATAAATGTTTACATATTGCGTATAAATGCTCATTTTGATGATTAATAATCAGAACACCATATGAGATAAACGTAAAGCATTGACTACACACCTAGCTCCACTCGCATAGCTGTGAGGAGCACAGCCAGTACCGTCCATCACTCGTCAGCAGGCGAGATACTGCAGCAGCTGATGTCTGACCGGTGTCCGCTGCCAACTTTGTGCGCTGCGCTGACAGCCGACTTGGTGTTGCACTCCTTGGTTGAGCCAGTTACATGGGCGGCGCAGCACATAAAAGGTGCGTCGCTAGCACCCGTGTGCTGTGCAAATAAAACCCCCCGGCCGGCGCGGGCTCGCCAGCTCTGGGTGGCGTCCCTAACAAACGTGCGCCCGGAAGCTCTGGGTTAATCGACACATAACAGACGTCCCGAGAAAGCTGTCTATTTAATGTTTTAGTCCAGTTTGAAATCGTAAGTCGACACGTTTGCAGATCAATGTAATGACATTAGCCGTTTTCTCGATGGATTTTTGGGTGGCTGAGTATTTATGACGCCCTCTACATCCCTCTACATCATAGTTAGCCGTCGAAACGCTGTTCTACAACGGACGGGTGCATCCAAAATGGCCACTGCCATGAAGATGCCAAATATAGTATGAAATCGAACAATTGATTAAATGAATATTTTCTTGAGTAGGTATGTGCTTTATTGTACTCTTATGATTAAATCTAAAGAATAAGGTTTCCTAAATAATCAATAGTATTTATCTCTCCTAAATAAGTTTTTTTTCTTGGAAGGTATAATATACTAAAACATAAATACTAAAAAGTCAGTAAAGTACTTCTCAGTAAGGTAAAAGTTCTCAGTTCTCAGCCACGTACAAATTCATCGTGAACACGGCTACAATTACAAATAACCACAATTATCTAAGAACAAATATAGGTACAAATAATAGCGCAGATAATTATGAGAGAATGTCGCTTTAAAATTGATCTGCATTTTTGATAGAAATTCAGTTCGCAGGCACGTGTCATCTTAGTGAAAGATTGCTGGACAGATTCCGAGCATAATAGGCATAACAGGAATATCGTCATACATGATCGAAAACATTCCATTGCCAAGTTATGGTTCACCTCCACACGTAGGTGTGTCCATTACTGCTACATCAGGAGCGGGCAGCAAACTGGCCCAGTGAGCGGCGTCTCCGGCCGCCCCCTCTCTCGTTCCTGCAGAGGCAAGTCGGCGGGCCGGTCCGGGGTGGCATCTCCGGCCGCCCCCTCTCTCGTTCCTGCAGGGGCAGGACGGCCGGTCGGTCCGGAGGTGGCATCTCCGGCCGCCCCCTCTCTCGTTCCTGCAGGGGCGGGACGGCCGGCCGGTCCGGTGAACGATCCCTCCGGCCAACCCCCGCTCCCTTCCCGCTGCAATCCTGTGCAGCCGGGGTGAGTGACGCGCAGGGTGAAGATCCGGCCGCTGACGCACGGTGGCGACATCCCTGCCAGGCCTGACTTCCCGACATCCCTGCCTGCCGGCAGATCAGCTCATCAATCTTGCACCTCGGCAGCTCCCGCGCCGCTGCGGGGCAGCTCGGGCCGCCGCTGAGGCCGCTGTGGTGACACATACTGACACAGTGCCGGTTAGTTCAGCCCGCACCCAGACCTGACGACGGAGGCCGATCGCTTTCAGTGACCGCGCGCCTCCGCGCTGGAATGCCACAGGCCTTTTATCGCACCACGCCCGATTCTGCCACGCCTCTGAACTGCACTGGGGACGTGCATACAGTGCCGCCTGTCTTACCCGACGGCCAGTTATCCGGACCACTGGCCCAACGCCACTTTCTTAGTTCGAAAGTATATATTCCGAGACATGTTGTCCGCCACTGTAGCTCAGTCGGTAGAGCGCTGGGCCAACCGGTAGTGAGAGCCCGGTTCGAGTCGCTTCGGCGCTCGCTATTTGCTTCAGACTAGGATGGCCTGCAGTCGGTGGCAGCGGCCGCACTGAAGGCCAGTTGACGTCTGTGAGCGAGGCGGACCGTGTCCGGCTGTGTGGGCACGTTAAACTTTCGCCTCTACATTCTGCCGAATACCAGGAATTTCCCGATCGGACGGTAGAGATCAGGGCCTGCACAACAAGCTCTGCTTAGCGCGGGCTCCGACTTCGTTAATCCGTCCATTCAAAACGTTCGGAATAAATTTATATCAAAATATTCGAAGTCGCTTCTCTCGGAATGGTTATTGGTCATCACACTGCACGAGGCTGTCTGTTGTTTCTGCTGTGACTCGTTTTCTATTCGGTCTTACCCCGAACGTTTTTTTTTCGCCTAATTACACCTTTAACTCCTCTCTTTGGAAATATGTTTACGAGGTCTTTCTCAAGAATCTCACTGGGTCGGACGAGACACCAAAGACTTGATGGAAGTCGAACCAACAACGGTGTAGTCTCTGCTCCGGAGTCTATGATATTGTCCACTGGACCATATGTCCACTGGTCCACTGGCCCGAGTCGCCCATGGACACAGTGATCGTCACCCGAGTGTCTATGTGTCTATGAGTATAAGTCAATATTTTTTACTCTGATTAAACATTACTACATACGTGTGTGCGATGCGTGCATTGCGCTCCTCTACTCGTGGTCGTTCCGTTGCACCTTTGCTCAAGAAGGCAAGAAACAAGGGCACAGGAACTGCTCATGGAAGTGCTAGGGCCAGTTTTCAAATTGCTTTACTCCATCCCGTCCATCAAAATGTCCATGTCTTTCTACTGCAAACCTTCTAAAAAGTGGGCATTCATGTTTGGTACTCTAAAGATACGTGGAACTCCCTTTCAATGTTTTTTATCCATGTTTCCATGTTTTTCATTCATCCATCCATGCTTTTCTTTAGTAAGTTAAGGGTGTGCTGACATGCACTTGCCGTTACCGTCCATCCTTATTACTTGCGATATAACAATACGATATGTCGCTATGCAGTGTACCGCTCCATGCCGAGGTTTATAGCCGGCCAATCTCCGCACACAGTCGCCACCCACCACCCTCGGTCCTCACCACGCGACCCGCCATAGCGGACCGCCTGGCAGATAGGCAGACCCGCATTGCGTCAGTTGGACACGGGCCGACTATGTAGAATGCGACGAAAGTGAAATTAACGCGTGCAGTGTACAGTGTGCACTGCTCAAGGACTGCGAGATGGTTTAAACATGACGCTCGAGCAACTCTTAAAGGCCATCGGTAAAACGGCGATTATCGACTCACATCCACAACGATGCATATCTACGAGGCGACATGTCGTTATTCAACGTTAGGGTAGGTATGTGCAATAATGCTGTATATGAATGCAAAAAAGCACTAAAATTTACATGAGTCAACAATGTTGGCGAAAACGTAAATAAGCAGTTGCTTGAATTTGCAGATTAAGAGTTTTACAAGGTTAAATGGAGAATAGGTAGACAATACGAATCAATACTGCGTAGTCTAGTTAGTTTGACTTTTGAACATAACTTTTGTGTCTTGTAAAAATAGTTTTATTGTATTTTCGTATGGCGTTTAGGCTAGATCTTGACCATCTGAGGGTTGGTACGATCAGGTGCAGAGTCCGAGAGACATCGATGACATGCTCTGACATATGTAAACCTTTCGACACAACATTCTGTTGGTGACCTGGAATTGCGCGATCGGTCCGCGCGAGGTGGGTGTTGACGCAACAAACGCTGTCCGCTGACAGGAGAAGGTATCGACCGTCGGGAACCATAAGAACAAAGTACTCGGATGGGACTCATCAAAGCAGAACTCCGCACCATTATTTACCGCAAAAGATCAGCGTACATATTAAAGATGAACAACAACTCGCTGTGAATTATGATTCAGTCAAGGCTCTCCGCGATCGGCATCGCTGTATAAATTTCATCATCCAGTTCACATGGGATGAATCTTTCAAAAATGATAAACTGCCGGATGAAGAGCTGTCAGGAGCTGAGGCCGGGGATGAGTGGGACCCGGTCCGGTCGTCAAATGAAGACATGTCATGGTCGCCGGGCGGCGGGCAGGAGTGCCGGACGCATGCCGCCCGATGAGAAGGGGAATCTCTGGCTGCCGCGGCTCCTGCGGCGGCGGACGGCCGAGTCTGCACGCGCCGCCGTCCTATCAGGCCGGCCATCGGTGAGAGTGAGCAGCGCAGCGCGGCCGTGGCCGAGGGGGCAGCTGCCAGTCGGACTCGGCCGGACGCGGCGGCACGGTGCGCGGGCACAGCGGCAGGACCGAGTGAGCGGAGCGGAGTGCGGGAGCCAGCTGCCATGGCGCCGGGGGTGCGCGCTGCGGTGCTGCTGCTGGCGCTCACGGTGGGACTCGCGCTCGGCCAGAGGAGCGCCCAGGACGACCAGGAGCTGCGGGAACTGGTGCGAGAGGCCGTCAGTGATGCTCTGAGGTCGCAGCTGGCGGAGTTCCGCTGTGGCAGCAACATCAGGAAGCGACAGGCGCCGGTGAGTGAGACTGAGGGAGGGAAGGAGGGCGAGAGACGGGGTCCGGCTGTAGGTATACGGCACAGGGTGGCAGACGAGGGACAGGGGTCCGGCTGCAGACACACGGCACAGGGTGCCAGACAATGGACAGGGGTTCAGCTGCAGACATACGGCACAGGGTGCCAGACAAGGGACAGGGGTTCAGCTGCAGACACACGGCACAGGGTACCAGACAAGGGACAGGGGTTCAGCTGCAGACACACGGCACAGGGTGACAGACAAGGGACAGGGGTTCAGCTGCAGACACACGGCACAGGGTGCCAGACAAGGGATAGGAGTTCAGCTGCAGACACACGGCACAGGGTGCCAGGCGAGGGACGGAGGCACGAATGCCGGTCCGTTGGCAGTGGGCAGTAGTGGTGGGCTATGATGTCGACTGTGTGTTGCGTATGTACAGCCGATATCAGTTCCTTCTAATCTGAAATTTGTGCGTAAATGCTCATCTACAGGTTCTTTCAATATACATGTATTTTGTTATTTGCCTTTTGACTTTTGAGGCACTTCCAGTGGATCCAAATGTATAAATTTGGTATCATCTTGCCGAGCTCAGCTACAAATTGTGTTATTTCGCCTTTTTCAATGTGGTTCATTGCATGTGAGCAAGTTTTGGCTCATTTTTCCTCAGGATGTCAAATTCGGTTTTGCTTGATTTTACGGCAAACAAAATCGTTCGGAAGGATGAACCTAAGATAAATGTAGGATAAATGTAAGATAAATGTAAGATAAATGTACCTATTTGCACGGTAGTTTTTAGCTAGTGTCACGTGCATAATCTGTTTTTGTTTCTGCACGAGATCTTTGCAACACAATGAGCAGTTGCAAAGTAGCATTTAGCTGGCGTATCCAAGATGCTTATACCGTTATTTCCTCGACCTCGTCAAGCTCAGCGACAAATTGCTTCTTTCATAAACACACTGGAAACAAGGGTTATCCTCGAATATGGTGCATTATTAACCTGTCGGGTGGTACGGAGAAAGTTTCGCTATCAATTTAAAGTACATTTCAGGAACGTTCCCTCCATACCGCCAGACAGTTTTGCAATGCACCATATTCGAGGATTACTCACGTTTCCTGCTCCTTCGTGAAAGAAGTATTTGTCGCTTAGCTCGGCGAGGAGAGAACAGTGTGATCTCAGGTGCACCAGGTATATAGGTATAAGTGCTACTATGCGACTGCTGATTTTGTTGCAAATATATCGTGCAAGAATAAAAACATGTACGCATGTTCCACTGGCTCAAAGCTCACCTGCAATTACATTATTTTTCAGTTCATCCACGATAACTTTTGCCGTGAAATCAAGCTAAACCGAATTCAACATCCTCGGGAAGTCCTCCGAAACTTGCTCGCATGAATAAGGCAAATTAAAATCCCGGCTGGAGAGACTGCAACACCGGTTTCTCATGTGGCCATGGCGGCTAGATCTCAGTCTCCCTGCCCTCCGGACGACGTCAAATTCTACCACCGCATTCACAGCCAGGACGACGTCATCATGCTAGACAGGCTGACCTCGACCGCCTCTCTCACTGGTCCAACTCTTGGAGGCTACGGCCGAACCCAGCCAAATGCAAATCCATATCTTTTTCCCTCCGCACTTCTCCAATTTCCTCCTCCTACAACCTAAGCGGTCACCAACTGGAACGCTGCGAGCGGATCCGCGACCTTGGCGTGACATTGGACTCCAAGCTGGCGTTTGCTGATCACATTGACACTACCATGGCAAAAGCCAACAGAATGCTCGGACTGCTCATACGGAGTATGCAGATGCTACAATGCCCAGTCAGATTTGAGCACAAAGCGGTGATGTATGCGTTCAACGCGCACGTCAGATCTGTACTGGAGTACGACAGCATAGTCTGGGGCGGAGCCGCTGCTACTCATCTCGCCCGGCTGGAGAGACTGCAGCACCGGTTTCTCATGTGGCTGGCGGCTAGATCTCAGTCTCCATGCCCTTCCATGGACTACACCAGTCTACTCAGGCACTTTCACGCCAGGCCCATCAAGGCTCGATTGGATCACAATGACATCACGTTCATGTACAACATTCTGCATCACCGCATTGACTGCGATCACCTCGTCTCGCTATTCGGTCTGAATATTCCTGGCAGACGGTCGCGACACACAGGTCTGTTTCATGAACCGTTTGGCAGGGCTAACATTGTCAAGAACAGCATCCTAGCTCGCATTCCTCGGAACTGTAACCTTTTCCTGCGGCACAGCCCATCCTCGGATTTCTTCCAGTCCTCTGCTCCTTTCCGATATAGTCTCATAGAATACGTTAGTTCACTAAGCTTGAATCTTGGGTGATGGTGTAACGGCGCCGAAATGTGTCTGTCTGCCTGCTCAAGTGGTGTGGCTCCTCTGGATTTGAGCCTCGCTCGTCATTTGGCACTGGGCATGAATATTGCATCTTGACTGTATCATGTACAGTCTCTCTTGAAAATATCTGTGCATAGGTTGCGGTGATCGGGCGAACTACTCAAGCCGGTTTGAAGGCTACAGTGTATTCGTGGCCTGGCAGCTTACCGACCGGTCAAAGGTCGAGTCACCCTCTTCCCTCTCTCTGACACAGCCTGGCGCCCTCCTTGGCACTGCTCTGTCGTGTTTCGGGCCGTAGCGCGGTATTGTGAATTCGAGTCGCAACTTTTTAGCTTTCAGCTCACAGGGTTATATTCATCACAGCGTATATGATTGCAGTCTGACATCGTTCACGTGACAGTTGGTGAACTTGCGTTTGTGGCGATATCACTTCTAGAAAATTTGGGTTCATCACAACTTTGCACCATTAGAAAATAGAGAGAAATCGCACACTTAAAAAATGCATTACTTGGTTCAGCCGCACATCTCAAGGATTCCTATTGATTTATGTAAAAAATTGATTTTGTTTGTTATGCATTTATTTATCTTATATCCAGGATACGGATTCGGCATGCGAAACCGCGATAGGGGAACGGGATATGGAACCGGGATAAGGGACTGGGATACAGGACCGAGATACGGGACCAGGATACGGGACCAGGATACGGGACCGGGATACGGGGACCGGACCGAAACAC
>JARBER010067070.1:0-11822 GCA_030265075.1 Balanus glandula | reverse complement strand
CTCCAGTTCTACCCATACCCATGCCCATGAACTTATTGACGGTGCCCATTCCCGGACCAAGCCCGTTCTAATAATAAATATCAGCCCATGCCCGGTCACGCTCGTTCAGATTAAGTAAATAATTACATCCACATTGGCGTTCAATATCTTAGCGTATTTAACTATTTGCAAATTATACATATAAAGCTATGAGCCATCTATCCAAACAAAATGCCACAGCCACAGTAAAAGAGTGCTGTTGAAAAACTCCACTTGCGTATTTATCTGCCCAGACCCACCCAGGGTCCAAATGTTTCCCATGGACATACCCATGGGCATGGGCATGGGTAAACCCATGGGCATACCCGGCCCGTGGCGAACTCTGGTGGTTAGAGACCAGCCGCCACGTCCCCACAAGTCATGGATGCTTGAGCACGTGCACACGTGCATGCAGAATCATCCACTAGCATGTTTGTACACGCAGCAGTGCAGACGCCCTCGGCCCGTAACCGTCACGTTCCGGTTTTGGTCACATTCCCAACCGGTTTCCGTCACGCTCTGATCTCGGGGTGTTGCGGTCCGTTTCCGCCTGGTTTCAATCCCTCATTATACCCTCTAGTTACCCTGTTTCTTGGGACTTGATAGTGCACGTCGTTGAAATGTCACCTAGGCGGTATAAAAGTTGCACCCATTTACTCGCCGTCTACCAGCTGTCCCACCTACAAACACAAATATTTTTATTTGTTTAGGTATCCACGTAAACACCTGGTAAAAAGATTCTTGTCACTTTATTGTAAACTTTGACATGTCACAGAGCAGTCGTACCTGAATTTGAATCTGATTTGTGCTTTCTTTTTAATTTGCGCACAGTCGCCTAATGTCGTAGTTCAAAGTTAAGTGTGACTGGCCATCAAAAACGTGCCTGCAGTACGACCTGAAATTAATGTTTGCAGCATTGTTTAGCAGCTGTGGACAAATATATGTGTATATTAAGATTTTTATTAAAATGTTTAATTTAAAAAAGAACATGTCATATCCTATTTCAAACCAAATTTCAAACTAATAATTTGCAAAAAAGGTAAGCTCTAAAAGCTCTTTGAAATTATTAATTATTAACATTGATGTTTTTGTCTGTGGCAAACTGTACCGTGCCACCGCTTTTGTTTACTTTTCAAAAGCCAGCTGTGTATAAGGAATATGAATAATCCTCTATCACGCCGCATACCGTGATTATTTTCAGCCCTTCATTATGTGGTGGTGTGACAGAATTATAGTCAATTTTCAAACAGTTATTATTCACGCAATAATTTTTTTTAGGGGGAATATTTACGGTCTTTAGGTGAGCTTTTGATGACAATAAAAATAAATATTGGTACTTAAAACTTGTTAAGCAAAACGTGGGTAAAAGTGACATGGTTTCTTTAAGTAATGCATGCATTATTCAGATCGACTATGTTCGACATATAAAAGAGCTGCTTGCAAGAACAATGCATCGCCATTCGTAGATCCCACCTGAGCAACGGCAACACTGGGCTGGGCTCGCAATGCGTCGCAGCGCAGATGCTGAAGTCGAGCATGGCAAGATACTTTTGATACTGCCGGGAGGCTGCTAAGCTGCCTGGATTTTCATATAGCCTACAAACTGCCTAGGTTTTCAAAAAGTTTCCAAACTGTCTTGGTTTTCACACAGTTTGAAGACTCTAGGTTTTCCAAACAGTTGTTTTCTTCTCGAAACTGCCTGAGTTTTCATATTAGTTATTACCTGTAACAGATAGTAAATAGGTACATAGCACTTAAAGCCTCAGCCAGGAGCCATAGGTATCGTTTGGATGGATCAATATTCATTTTTGAATTGCAATGCCAAAAACAACTGGTGCCACATTCGGCTTTCAGAAATTGTTTTTGCTCGTAAACACACTGAAATTAACTGGTAATGTACGGTGTACAACGCATAGTGAATTTTTTTTTTAGACGCAACAATTTTTTGTATAATGTACAATGCATGTACATACATACATGCATTGGGTATACGTTGTGTTTTGAGGTAGCCCTCCAGTAAGGCTTTCAGTCCACTCGTGTAGAGCTGTCACCAGACAGAGGTGGCCAGCGGCCTTTCTTCTGAGAAAGAGACAAATGGAAACTCTAGGGCAGCCTTCCGACAAATTCCACTGACCAGCCGCGACGCTGCTCCAAGCTGCGGCACGTGACTGGCCTGGGAACTGATATGTGGGGGGGAGCACTACTCCCACCCACCCACACACAAACACACTTACCCCAGCTTTAACGCTTGGACTGCAGACCATCTAGGAAGTGCAGCTCTCTCAATTTGTTCCCTATGTTGTGCGGTTTGACAAGGAAAAGGCTGTATTCGTTCCATCGTAGTCATTTGAAACCAGATAAGTTTTGAGTTGAATTTTGTTAAAGGAAAATTCCCACCTTAGCATGAGATATGAGTTGAGATAGCCATATTAATGGCCAGGCTTTGAAAATAAGTATGACATCAGTTAAAACAATCACAATGGCTTAACTGATGTCACAAAAGATCACAAAAACGCAAAAGATATTCGATTTTAAATTGAACATCTGCCATACCTTTAATGTATTTGAATATGGTGTGCGAGCCCGTGACGTCGACACTTTTTCACCAGACTTTGTTTTTAGGGCTGACCTTGAATATGATTACGTGCTCCGTTGTTTTAGATAGGCGGTTGTGTGATAAAGGAGCTAGGTAAATGTATCAGTTTGTATCTAAAACGTCTTTAACAATTGCTACCATGCCTAAGGTCACTAATCAATTTTTTCGACTAAAACTATAAGTTAAATATATTTTCAGATAAGCATTATTTTCGTGAAAAAATACAAACATGTTTCACTGACCTTGTCTGACATTTTGAAATACAAATACGTGTGATTAGATAACTTAAAAAAAGGTGGGAATGTCCCTTTAAACGAGTAGCGTACTTAAGCTGTTTGAACTCTTTGTTGAGTATTTAGTTTTTGTTCTTGTAAATGTATCATTAACTTTTCCAACTAGCTATTTGTTGAACTGCGGCAATATAAATTGCAAAGCAGACGACATGATCATATGTAAGCAATTCCCTTGAACTTTGTCCAAGTTTTCCACTCGGAGGCCGTCAATGTTCGATGTCAACGATTCTTGGATAACTCTTTTCATTTACACTTCGTCTATTGAGAGTCATTGGCGGAAATCATCATGAGAACGCTAATGTATCACGATTCACGGGTCTTGGGTAATGCAGTGTTCAGTGCCCACGATTCCATGTCGGAGCTCCGGAAATGAGTTGGACTGAATGACCTTTAGTTGTAATGGGCTGTCTGCTGGAAATCAATGCCAGGCAGACGCATTCCTTGCTCGCATGACCCAAGTCCGGCGGTCAGTCGGCAGAACGGACGTGTGGCGTCCTGAGGAGGCGCAAAGTTCGCGTCAGCTAAGTTGAGCCTTGAAGTGATGAAGTTATTCAGAACGGTCAAGTGGTATGTGACATGCGTATCACGTATACCTGTCACATAAAATATGTTATATTTCTTCTATTGACACTGTCACGTTACCACCTCTAAGAACTCACGCAAGGGTTACATCCACTGATAGAGGCTTCTTTGCACCTAATTTCCGATTTATTATATCCGTGTAATCTGTTTTAAGCAATGAATTCGCCAACATGTGGAGCTTTGTATGTTGGTCAACCAACCGATAAACTTAAACATACACATAAGCAGAACAAGCCTTGAACACTGCGTTGAGAAAAGATTCATGGGGTGGCTGATGCAATCGAACCTCTTTTCTTGAGTATCAACTGGTGTTAGGTACAAAGGTGTCTCCGGTGATTGAATTTGACTTGCTACGCTCGTATAATGGCGCTGGGGACAGGTAGTGCATTGTCACGCCTAGGCTAGTAAGGTATGTACAGCATGGCAGAAAGCAGACGGAGCGATTTTTTTAGTTTGTTTCCGGTAACCGAAACACATTGCGTACATCATGTTTTTACTGCAAAAGTAGGGAAGTACTTACTTGCATCTTTAATTGTCTGTAAAAAAATCACATTTTTTGTTGAGAAGCATGCTGAGGGCTAATCTAGTTCTTCGAGGTCTGGTATGTTCATTGGTTTAGTTTCTATCGATATTGGAAGTGATCTAGGGGTTTCGCAAAAGGGTTTAAGCTTAGAGTGCATTAACCTAATACAGTAATGAGAGATTACTAACTACATGAGGCTCCAGTGGAAAGCTGGTTTTGTTAGAAGACATTAATGTTCTATTCCTCTGATACCTAACCCAAATATCACCAAATGAAAATATTTTCAAAATAGTAAAAATGAAGAAAAATATAAGAGCATTTTTGTAATATCATTATTCACATTCACCTCCAAAGGGACATGGCCCAATTATAGGAGGGCTCCTTCTCCTCCCAAGGCAACGGCTGATGTGTGGAAGCTTACCCCACACCTGATTGGCCAACCGTGGTCACCGGTCTGAAGAGCGGGAGGCTCTTCATATTCAAACATTTGTGTACTTTTGATTTCATCACTGGGTTTATCATAACATTGTGGTCCTGATAAATTATTTTTCAAGCAAAAATAACAAACTACACTGCTGGCAAAATAATTGGAAGAATATGAGCCTGTATAAGCTTGAACCAAGCGTTTGAACACATTTTTGTTTTATTTATCCAATATTTCAGTTTGATATTTTGACTGAACATAATATATACTGTGCATAATGTTTCAGCACTCCAATTATAGGTTAAACATTACAAAAGTTTGCAATTTCTTACAATATTTTGAATTTGGAAAATAAGAAATACATATTTTTGTGGATGATATTTAACTCAATCATCAGAAAAAAATGATGCCTTCTTACACAAGCACCTGTTCACTGGAGACCCATGTTGATAGTTATCCCTAATTTTCATAACAAGTTGATACAAGCCAAGCGTTTACCTTTTTATGAAAACTCTAGACCACATTCAATATGGCTAAAATGGCACCCCTTAACTTGCATATCTTGAAGAACCAGATTATCCCTGAGCATCATTACTTTTCAACTTAAGTGTTTATTGGCACATATTGCATATTTAACAAAACATATTAGTACTTTGTGTTATACAAAGTACTTACATCTGATCTAGCAATGCCCTGTCACTGTCTACAGTCAAATATCTTATCACTGGCGATAGTTTATTTAAACGGTATTTGTAATGAAAATGAGGTATTTGGTACGACTGAAATTAAAATAAAAAGCTACTGAAGCGATGCCAAAGGAGCATTATATAATTTACATGCAAACTCATATATGCGGATCTCCAGTATTGTGTTAGTACTAGCGTGATTCTTAAGATAGCTCGGCTGTGCAGTTGGAGAGTCGCTAGTCCTGCTTACAATATGTCGATGGATCCTTCAGCTCTTCACCACCCAGAGGATCAGCTGCTATCCTGGTACCGAGCTCATTACAGCGACGATAATAGATCACGTTGTCTAGACGCCGACTGCTGCCTACCTTGCGGTCGTCAAGAGGACGTCATATAAGGCCCCAGAAGGAGCGGAGCGGAGCTAGCTTATTTCGGAAAACGTGTCAGTATATAGTCGGGAAAGACAGTCAAGCAAACTTGCGAATTATGTCTTCAGGTGTGTCCACAAAATCCTGATTTAGACTGAAGTCGCCGATGTTGAGCGGGACTGAATTACGCGTCGGTGGATTGCACAATGCACATATTATCGCATAGTTTGAACAGAACAGAGCCGCACTACTCCACTATGATATGGCTGAAAACCAAAAAAGGGATGTTATCGCTCTTATGAAAAAAGGATGTTATCGCTTTGATTTACTCTTATATACGTTGACCAGGCTTACGATGCCTAGGGTTACTTATAATTGTATAGAAATGTATTTGACAATACATCAGCTGGCTCTAAGTATTCATAAATGTGGTAAAAACTTTAAAGAAGTATCTAAGCTAATTCATGAAATTAAACTTCTAGCTTAGCATGCGATTTTCAGCACTAATTATTTCATGAATATGGAAAAGGTTGTTTGGAGTGATCCACTACTAGTCCCTCGAGCCTCATACATGTGTAATGCTACATCAATGTTCACGATGACTTCCTGATATCAACGGTATGGATTTCGATAAAATGACAAATGGTAGTAGGATAGGGCAGCCACCATATTTTAAAATAGCTTTCACAGCGGCCATCAAATGTAAGCAGAAATAATCTTCTCCAATCGTTCTGCATCTGTTGGTGCACTGAATACAGCCTCTACACTATTCCCAGTTGAAAGCAGCATTTCTAAAACCAGGTATGCCCTCTATGAAAAAGTCGGGCACGAATGGCTGTCATGCTCTTGCGGTAATGCATGCGAATGCTTAAAGCGCAAGCATGTCATAATTGCTGTTTGGCATACAATCACAGGATATAGGTACCCATGCAAACGTGTTTGAGTCTGATAAGTGACTTGCTTGTGATTTCAAATCACTAGCAGTATAAATTCCATCGAAAAATGAGCGAGACAGTGTTACTTTAGGCGACTCCGTTATAAGGCTCGACAATGACACTGCTTTTAGCCGGTGTTAACAACAATGTAATAGCATCCACTTAATCGGAAATTTTCTTAACAGAATAAAACGAACGAACCAAGTACGCGTGCCTAAGCACAGCCGCTACACCCCTTCCCCGCCCCGACTCCATAACCCTTTGAGCAGCTGCTGTGGTCAACTGAGCGCGGTCCCTGGTCATGTTCCTCCCCTCAGGGCAGCCAGGTCTGACCGTCTCGCCTGGTGCCTGGCACCCCTTCGCCTCCCACCTCCCCCCTCTGCCCCGGGTCGGTTACTGTGGGGGTCGGCCGCCCCCGTCCGGCTTATTGACTAGACACGGCGACGCCGCTCCATCGCTCCGGGGCATGGTCACGTGACCGGACCACGACACTCTGTTGCTTCGGAGTCGGCGCCGCCACAGCCACCGTCTGAATCCTGAGTCGATGCTATGAGCAATGTGATGTGCTGTATCAGTAAAGTCTGACAGGTATGTATGCATCAACACGTGCCCTGGAGGGTCTCTGAAAATTACACAACCTGTCATGTTGCAAATAGGAAGACGTAGTTGTACAAGACAAACACATTGGCATCTGTTTTACTTTTCTGTCTGTATTCTGTTAAGAGTTATTGCCAACACAGTGATCTGACCTTAGCTGACATCGGCGGACCCATTAGGGGCCACTAGGGAAACCAATTGCGCCAATGTCGTCAACAATGGCCTATGATAACATGTTATAGATGGAATAGAACTGATAGCATACTTTTTCTCGGAATGCAAAGTATTTGATTATTTTCCCATTAACATATAATAAAAAAGTTACAAAATTGACCCGTTCCTAGATCACCGATATAAAAAGTCTCGATAAAAAGTTGTAGCTACCATACTTTGAAAATATCCTGAAAGTTTTCAAAGGCAATAAACTGTGGCTTATGGTATGACCACAATTTCTTTAGATGACTTCATCATGTGACCTGGTCTTGTGACCTGACCTGAGATGACCCGAAGACAAAAACTTCACATAGTGTGGAAGTTTATTTATTAGCAGGTATGACGCAACTGTTTTTCCGATATGTTCAGAAAAACACAAGGGTAGGCGGATTTCACTTACAATATTTAAATATTTGAAGCTTTTAATATTTGAAACTCTTTAAAAAAGCAAAGGGGTGAAAATGTGTCTAGCTGTCAGCTGATATAACACTGGCCCTTAAAAATCTTTTACGCTTATAACTTCGGTAGTGACGAAGGGAAGAATGAAACTGCAATATTGGGACATGGTCGATGTTAGGTCATTTAGGTAACCTGGAAGGTCACCAAATGGCATTAAAACTAAAAATCGCCTTTGGTTAGATTCGCTTCACAACCGGCAGCATGCTAGTTTTTACCGCGCTTCTCTACGTTGCTTGGCTTACAAGTTATCAGAGTGTCTTTTAGGAACCCACCCCCAGGGCAAAGGTGACAAATAGAGGAGGGATACATAAAAATACTAGTGAGACAATTTAATTTAATAGGAGAAAGAAACCTGACAAAATTTAGCCAGGACATTTGATTATTTACGTTTACCAAATTTAATGAGCTGCAGGGACGAGCATTTAAGTCGTATTTCGTATTTTCCAATGACGATTCCCTAAACGATTCCGTTTTTACCTTCACGATGAACTCTGACTTCGAACGGGTGGCACCGCGGTCGGCTGGCTCCTTCAATTCAGTGCCGCCGTCGGTCGGGAGAGAGCTCACGAAGCACACCCGGCGGGGTAGACGCGAGGCGAAGGCACGAGATGGACGACCCCGCTTGACATCGCCCGCGCCTGGCCGAGTGTACACCGCAGATAGCCGGAACGGTTCACACTTTTGTCAGTTATTGCCGGAGTCCTGAGCTATGGTCTCATAAAGTCGAGTTACTCATCACTGCAGCACCCTTTGTCAAAGATAATTAGACGATATTTCAGGAGGCGAAGTGTCGCGCGTGCCTCCATTGGCTTATTGAGATTGATGAACCTATTGGCGTAGCAGCAACCAGCTACAATAGCGGCTGATCGGCTTCTAAACGGAGTATATCTTTCCGTTCCACGTTCGTGCGACGCATAAAAATGAACTGGTGTCATGTAATGTTTCGGAGGCTGCCGATGGCGGGAAATTTATATAGTGTGTTCTATGGGGTATAAGGTGGCCAATATTTCAATCCTGATATGGGTCATAGTTCATGCAAATATGTTGGCCTCAACTCATGTTTATGAGGAAACACTTCGTCTCATAGCAGTCATTATCACCCAGTGCTTAACATTCTGGAAACTATGTTTTAAGTATGCAGAGTAAATCACTCGGTTACACTTCTCACACAGCAATGCACGCGCCTACAACGCAACCACTCCAGCGTCTGTTCCGCAGTGCTTACTTGCTCGGCGGGCTAGTCTACAAAGACAGGCAATTTGCCCTGCCATCTGTTGTGTGAATAAGGCACTGCTAGTTACGCTTGAAGAACATGGCAACTGTTACTGGCCAGCATCATTGTAGGTAGTGTCCTCAAAAGTTATGCGTGCAGTCTCCCCTATCAATAGCCTGCTAATCGGTGCTATACGCAGCAGAATTCAAAGCAACTACTTTGATCTCACCCGCGAAATATCAGTGGAGAGCTCGATGCTTTGTGTTTAATTCCGCTCCACGTAGCACCGATTAGACAGTAACTTGTATCATTTTGGCTGAATTGAACTTTTGGAGGATATTTTTTTCTCATGACATCATCCACTCGTTATCAAGTGCAGCATAATGTGCTGTGATAGCTTATCTTCTTATGTACTGGATCAGTGCCGATTTTTTTAACGATCATTAAACGTGTTCTGCCTTCATTGTTTACCACCAAACTGCGAACAATAGGTAGGTATGAGTAGGGGAAATTATCTTATTACCGACTTCTTCCGATTTGCAACCCCATCTGCTTTAGGAAACTGATTACGGTAAGATTCGAAGCATATGTTAAAATGTCATGCATACATTTTCGAAAATATTAAGCCTGTAACCAGTCTCACATGGTTCTGGAGGAGCGTTCCAGTTAAGCTGATACAATACAGAAACGTTTTTTACGTCAAACGTGTGCATCGCTAGCTTGTTTTTACCGTTTGTGCTTGTTGCCATTTTATGAAAGGGCCTACGACTAAAATATATATGAAATGGAAATTTTAATTATAGTACTTCTAAATGAAACAGCAACTCATTCATTGGTTAAATGAGCGGAAACGTGTCAGGACCCTACATTTCCTATTAGCGACCTGTTCGCCTTCTTTGTTCCTTTTAGCGACCGGGATACAAAATGTGCATTGTGTCAGCATGTAGCAGTTAATGTTAAATGGGCTTTCCGTTGATAGCGGCACTAGATCTTTAAAAATGCATTTGTATTGTAATTGCCGTTAGGCTTGCACGCATGGAATTTCACACTCTTGTCGTTGTGAAACTCTTTGTCATAAAGAAATTGAACATTTTTGTTGCCTGTTTCTGTTGAATAAATGTCATAAAAGGTGTTCATGGAGTTATTTGTGACCAGGACCTGGTCGCAAAAAGGGATAATGTCCCCATTTGCGTTTTTTACAGACGTTCACTGAATTTCAAATCACGATAAGTCGCATGGTGTATAGAAAAGTATTCATATATAGTTGCATAGCAGAATTCTGTGCCTGTCAGAATATTAGTTTTGTTTATCCATAGGATTAATATAATCCGAGCTACGTCCGTTCTCACCATGAGGGTCTCTAATTGGTCATCCTCCCCTTCCTAGGTAAATGCCGAAATTATTTCAAATGATCATTGAACGTCTTCTGTCTTCATTTTTTTAGCACCGAAATGCTAACAGTAGTGAATGCTCATTTATCAGAACTGGTTTAAGGAGCCTCGATGAATGCCATTTATCTGAAATAATCGCATTGGTTTCATTACTTTTTGGGATGTCTCAAGTCTATGTAATTTAATGATGTTCTGATCAGTGATGTTAATTGAAAACGCCCGGCTTTATCCTTTGTGTGCTTCCTCTGTGTGATAATATCAGACAGCTTTATAGTTACGGATACATGTATTACTCTTACATAACCGACCATGCCTTTGAAGCATGTCTCTTGTCCTTCACAACGCTGATTGGCTTTCAAACCAAACCAAACCAAACCTTCCAGCATCGTCTTGTTTTATTCTTGTTGTACTCACTACTTTCTTGTCAAAAGAGCTTCCTTACTGTCCAATCACAGTTTTATTGAGTCACCACAGCTTTATTTATCATTTGATTACGCCTTTACGTACCATCGTTATTTGTCCCATTGATATTCGGAGACCGCAAGCGTACATGTAAGTCACAGCCGTGGGAGCGAGTGCTGCTAAAATCTGGAACCTTCCGTCAGCATTGTATTCCAAATGTACTCATCTCTCTACACTAAGCATGTTTCAGGTAATTTATTTATCTAATAAATGCCAGTATTTCAGGTAAAGTTATACTATCGTTATTCCATCATATGAAGTGCCATGCTGGGCTAGAAAAGGCTCTGCTTCGTAGCAGTAGAGACCACTTGCTGTTCCACCGCAATGACTCCAGCTCACAGTATTGACTCCCACTCACAGTAGTGTCTAGTTGTCTACAGTTCACAGTATAGTGACTCCACCTCACAGTAGTAACTCCACAACACTGTAGTGACGTAAGTTTACAGTAATGACTCAAGCTTACGGTAGTGACTCCAGCTCACAGTAGTGACTCCACTTAACAGTAGTGACTTCCGCCCACAATAGTGACTCCATTTCACAGAAGTGACTCCGCTTCACAGTAGTGACTTCAGTTCACAGTATTAACTTCAGTTCACAGTAGTGACTTCAATTCACAGTAGTGACATCAGTTCACGATAGTGACTCCTGGTGACTCCAGCTCACACTGGTAACTCCAGCTCACAGTAATGACTCCAGCTCACATAAGTGACTCCAACTCACAGTACGAGTAGTAAACCAATCTCACAGAAGTGACTGCAGATCACAGCAGCGACTATCTACGGTTCCACAGAAGCGACCACCTCTGGTCGCCGGCAGGGCGCATGTTGCCGCCAGCTGGCCACCTATTACTCGCCGGGATGGGAGCTGATCGGTGGCGCTGATCAATAGGATATGACGGCCGCAGGTCTCTCCCGGACGACTCCTGAGCTCACCGCCGCGCGCTCAGAGAAACAGCCGACCCCGAGAGAGACAGAGAGACGCGGAGAAACAGGGAGAGAGAGAGAGAGAGAGAGAGAGAGAGAGAGAGAGAGAGAGAGAGAGAGAGAGAGAGAGAGAGAGAGA
>JARBER010066959.1:0-11823 GCA_030265075.1 Balanus glandula | reverse complement strand
TATATATCATCGCTAATATGCGTGGCACTGATAGGCTCGAGCTGCATCGTCGCTCGTCAGAACTGTCACAAGTGACCTCGTGCTTAGCAGCAGCGAGCGTCAACAGGTTGGATGATGTCCGCGGCTGTGCGAGCCCCGCCGTTCTGACTTCTGCGGGCTTAATTTTTACCACTAACGGAAGCTGAACAGGACCTGAGCGATGCTAGGAGGCACTTCTCAGCAACAAGTGAGAGAACGTCTCGATCTTGGAGAGTGTCTCTCCGATGGTACAAAGCACTCGGAATAATAATGAAAAATTTTCAAAGTTCAAATGAATGTTCCAATCCTGCTCCATGTATTATAAAGAGACGTCAACCCTCATTCACATGTATGAGGTCGGCTAGAGGTCTGACGCATGGCTATCGGCTTACCTTCCACGAGGTTGTATCTCCCTTGGGCTCCAGAGGTTTCAACTCCCTCAGGGTCAAGCTATTCTACCGGCCGTATTGGAGACTCAGGGATAATGAAATATTTTTGGAAATTGAATGTTGATCTCGCTAATGCACAACCAAAAAAAGCTTCTTTAAACAGCTGGATGATGCTCTCAGTGACAGATATCATGTGCCTGTAGGTATGTGAAGGAACGAATTTACCTGAACTATATCCATTAAGGCGAGTCGAAAACACGAAAGCGAGAAATCAGAAAAACATGGTGCGTAAAATACGAGCTGGCTCATTCTGTGCATTAAGCAACAACTTTTTTTCTAAAAAAAATACGATTTCAAAGTTTTGGTTACATAGAAATGATTTGTACTCCCAAAAAACGCAAAAGCTGCCTTTTCATATTCCAATTATAAAATACGATCCTTTGCATTTAATGTTATAAAACCTTACCATGATGCTTCTAAAGAACTTTTGAAGCACATTTAGTCATCCAAGAAAAACAAAATTGAGGTTAGAGCATTCTGCAGACACCATGCAATTGGTCATTTTGACATACTTTACCAGTGTGGGTGGGTGTTGCAGCGGTAACGTTAAAATAAATTAAATAAGGTAATCCTTTCGATCGCCAATATATTTGGGTTCAGGTAAAAAATGAAGTGTATTTGATTATATTAACAAGTCAGTAGTCACATCAAGTCACACCAAGCTCCTCCATTCCCAAAGCCAGAAATCTCTCCAGGCAAAATTGACAACAATCGTCAATCAACATTTCCGTGCGAATATTGTCTCACGCTATTCACATCGATATGCAGTCGCTTTCAAAACGAAACCCTCCCTCTCCATAGGGCAGACAGAAAGAGGGAAGAGAGCTTGACTTACATCTTCAAGCGCTGTCCTCTTCCAGTACCGTATCCGTCTCGCCGGGCGGTGCTACTGTGCCTGTGGTTTTGAAATGCGGTTTGAGAACTGTCTATGTGTAGTTCTCGTATATGTTTTCCGGTGGTTTAATATCTTGAGAAGACAAAAAAATGTTTTGAAAAAATGGAACATTGTTTTTTTTAATTGAATGGGTCAAAAGTACAAAATTTTGACAATCCGAGATAAGCATGTTGTATAAATATTATGTTTTACCTATTGACGTTTGTATTTTGCGTATTATTCCAACACGCACTTTTCTACGATTTTTCAAACATTTATCATATTGTTATCAAACTGGCATGACATGACGTCATCAAAACATCATTTGCTCCAAACTTATCAATCGATTTCATCCAAATGCACAATTTTTTACATCGCAAATTTGGTTTGCGAGAACAGCTGGTCATATGGCCGTCTTCCAGGACTGGCTGAAGACAGTTCTTTCGGCTCTACTGACGGACTGCCCAGCTGTCCGAAAAGTGTGCATCTCGTGAACCAGCGTAACGTTAAGAGAAGCGAGGGATATGTGCTGTTCTTCGAGCTGGCCCACTTCTTGCACGTCAAGTCGGATCAGACGCCGTTCAAAAACGCCGTTCAAAACACTGTCGTGTTTTTGTTTTATATGTAATATTTATATTGCTTACATGACGCAATGTACGAAATATATATTTTAATATTGTTTATCCAAATTGTCTTACAATACATCAAAAGGTGGTCTATTTCCTTTAACGCTTATTACTGTTACAATTACGAGAAGCTTAAGCACTGAGTTCGTCAATTCACATTGCTGCTACCGTATCACTTTTGAAACGCTCTTAGAAAATATTCGTAGTGTGCTCATTAGTAATTAATGCCTGATCTTTTGAAAGAAATTATCATTTGTAACTTTGTGGGAAGAAGGAAGTGTTCTGTTACACCGGAAATATCGACAAGAATTCACCCAGCTAGATCGTAATCTAATCAAAAACCACTTTTCGCTCGTGGAGCAGCAATCCTGCCCCGAGTCAGGATTCAGTTAGTTGGGTTCTCGGATGCCAGCAATATTTCATTCGGTGGAGATTTAGTTGTCTCTTTGTCATTCAACGAACCCATTCGCTATCCGCAGAACCTCCCACTGGCGCAGCCCTCTCCCATAGTGATCATCACTCAGGCAATTGTCAACCTAGTTCATCGACCTCCTCTGGCGAGAACAGTCAAAGGTCAGGGATTAGCAGACGGTAGAACACATACTACCCTTGCACCAAATCATCGAGTCTTTACTGATAAGGAAAAGTTGCGAAAATATGTACTTTTTATAATAAACACGAGGAGAACGGGGTCGTTTGGCCGTTTTTCTAAAGCGATATATTTTAGATTATGATAAAAAAAAATCCGTTTTGCACAACACTATTAGTTGCCGCGTGTATTTGCCATTGTTTGGTATATTAAGCATAAAACGGCAAAACCATTCGCTGGAGTAGAAAACACAAATTATATTTCCAGGTCAGTCAACTGCCCCAATCAGTGACAATCACCTCAGTGCCTTGGCATGAAATCACCCCAGTTCCCCGCCAAATCCCCGTGGCTTGGCGGGGGGCTTGGGTCACTTGGCCGGGTGGTGAAATAGCGTAGATACTAGATACTCATGAAATGTCAGCCCAATGTCTTCTAGATGCTGTTATCATAAACCAATACTGATGATCTATGTACACGTACAGTTTATGTTCAGTGAACTTCTACAGTGTCCGTCAAGTTCATCTGAAGGTCACACTTGTGTGTCAATAACTTCTCACAGAATGACGATATATGCATGAAACCAGCACCAATGCGTTTGTCTCACCGCGAATCGTCTCTATGTGACCTTTTTGAGTCACCACTAAACTTTTGCCCGAAAACACTGAGGTAAAAGCCAACCGATGCTAACGGACCAAATCGCCCGGAACGTTTAATCTAAACAGCTTACACACTCGCCATAGCTATCGCTAAAACTTGCAGTTAAGTCCCAGCAGAAGCTTAATTCGCTAATACATCACAACGTATTATCGAAGTTTTAATGCGACCTATGCACTAGACACCATAGAATGATGCCTACGGAAGCAAAAGTTACAGTTTATTGTGATAATTCATGTTTTAATTTAAACCTTTAAGAAAGTAAATAAGAAAAATATGTTTAACCCCGGGATTATGCAGTGTTGCCATAGCCATTGCATGTTAGAAGACACAACCATTGTAAACATCCCAGTCCAAAATTCAGTCAAGTACTGTCACACCCTGGAAAACCCGACGGTTCTTATGGATAGAGAAGCCCACAGTGCATATAAATACAGTGATGCTGTCTGAGCTGTTATTGTTGCTGTTTCTCCCTTCGGCCTCTTAGCGAGGTGTAGCCGAGCGGCTCTGGAGGGCCCTGTGTGCGGCGCTCAGAGCGGCCACCACATCGGCGCTCCGCACGTTCTCGTTTGTGCTGATGGTGCCCGTCAGTCTCAGTTGGGTCCTCGCGAGCGCCGGACACTGCACAGCCCAGGAGCGCCCGCAGCTCCGAGACGGGTTTTGGCCCACCCGGTGTCTCCAGTGGCTTGTCCAGGAACCGGCTCTCAGCTGGTGGCCGTCGACGGCGGCCGCGCGGACACCCCTGGGGACTGGTGGGTGTGGGGGGGGGGGCGCTCACCCATCAGTGAGAGGTACCAGCCCGCCGGCCAGGTCGCGGTGGTACGGGCCCGAGCCAGTCTGGCCGTCGCCCTGTGCGCTGTCTTGGTGTCCACCGCCGTGTTGCTCTGGTCCAGGGCGCTCGCTTCCTTCGCGATGATGTCCACCCTCTCATTGACTCGCAGGCCACAGTGCGATGGCACCCACTGCAGGTGGGTTCGGCGGTTGTTGCCCGCCAGCTCTTCCAGCGCTCTCCAGATGGAGACCCTCAGCGGCGACGTCTGAGCCGCTACGGTACGATACGGTTAGATCAACCAGAATAGTTGTCGTTCGCTGCGTGATGAAGAGCACGTTCTTCATTCCTTTGGCTGAAGGACTACTTCATTTTGAAGACCATCTTTAACGACGATTGCGTGGTCTAGGTGAAAGATGGTCGCACAAGCGATCAATTTGTAAGCGTATGCAAAATATATCATGTTCTTTCACCTTTCATCGGATTGACACAAGTATTTTTTGTTTTAACTCATGATTAATTGTGTATATGTTTATTAAGTTTCATATTGTCATGCATTACCAAAAATATGAGCCTCGAAACTCGGCGCCGTTTTGGGGAGGCACCGGTATATTAACTAAAGCATCAAATCGACAGCATTGCGTTAACATACCGCTGAAGATTAAGAACATTCTCATTTTTCTTGTATCGTTTGGGAAGTTCTATCATCAACGAACGATGGACATTTTTTCTGATTCTGCAGATGACAAGTCGTTTACAAATAAGGCGAGTAGCAGCGCTCGGCAGCATTGGCTCACCCTCGGAGTTCCCGTGCAAGAAACCTTGTTCAATCAGAAGCCTTGTCGCTTTAAGTTATGTGTGCCTTCAAAAATATGTCGTAAGCTATCTCAAGGGATGTCCCGTTGACTATTGTTCAACGTTCATTAATGTAAAGTATGTTGTCATTTTAAAATAAATGACGACTTATTCAAGCTTTGAGAGCGCTGGAGTTGTTTTATACATGTCGTTTTTTGTTTTTGTCGTTTTTTAACGTGTTGCGCCAGAACTGAACTTTAACTGTATGTGCTAAGTGATTCACTTGTTTGCTAAATTGGTTAACAAATATGCATAGTTCTTACAAGAAAACACATTTTATAATTTCGTTGCAATGGCGTTCAAAGCCATTGAAAAGCGTTCAGTGTTCAGCTCTGTTCAAATATCTCTAAAAAATACTGTTTCTCCGGTACATACTATATAGCCATCTGAAAGGAACACAGTCATCTAGTAGCCTTGTTACCCGACAGGAGGCGCATGCCGCATGCACTATATGTAGGTGATGTTCAAGGCAGATAGACATGTCATCGTTCTTCCATAGAGCAGATTGTATAGCCGGAAATCAAACTTGTTCAGTAGTTCTCTGCAAGCATTGGTCATACAGATCCCGGAAACTTCTAATACGAGTACGACGATGAATATAAGGAATGGAATTCATAAGAAGTAAGAGCCATGTGAGACCATGCTGGTCTGATTTCAGACTGCATGGCATGTTCCTACTATTGGTTTAATAATATAATTATAGCAGAGCAGCACAGTTAAATTGAAGAAAACAATATTACATAATATATCCCGGCATTGGCTGGGGTCTGAGTCGAACACCATTCGCTGGGGAAGGAGGTGTTCCCCTGGCTGTTGGTTTCGATCGTGTAAAATCGCAATCAGATTCTATTTATGAAACGAACCTAAAACGTACTTAAAATGACCATATTTACGTCACATTTCACGTTAAAGGTAAGGTTAAAGGTCAAAACTGATATATTTTAGTTTTTGGACCATAACTTTCATCGAAAGCGCTTGAATAGAACAATTATTACAAAAAGCTATCAAATGTATATTGCATGTCTTGTCTAAGCAAAAAGGAAATTTTAAGCAAAGACCAAGGTCCAGACCAAGTCAAAAATGTCACTCTGAACAAAAGTTCTACGAAAGTCACACGACAGATTTTAAATGGGTTGTTTGCTGTTTACACGAAGAGTTTGATACTCACATTCATTTTTGTAAATGATTATATTATAAGATGAAGGTCAGGTCAAACAGGGTCGAATTGGGTCGAATTATTAATCTAATTATTTGTAATAAGAAATCCATGTTGAACTTTTGTCTCAGAAATACGGCGGGAACATTTATTTTGTCACATCTGGTCAAAAAGTATTAACAAATTACTTTAAAAATGACATCATTAAGTCCTAAGCTCATGGATATGAGCCAGTTATATGCGGGGATATTTCTTTGAGACTTGTTTTGTAGGTATATTACTCGTGTTCGGTTCTCTGACATATCCCATTTTTAAGCATTATAAAAAAAATTAGGGATTTTGCGGGTATTTCCACCAAAAAGCCATGTTTTGAAACTTTTGGGATAGCAAATCAAATTTTTAAGTAATCATTGTCTACCAATTTTCATTTGCAATCTTTCGCGTTGACAGATTGTGTTTTGCTTTACAGATAGCATGTGTACGGCCTGTTGAGGCTTCACTGATTTTTGTGCCAAAATTGCGTGTAGTGACGTCACACAAATCGTTATATCTCAGAAACAATCCATCAAAAAGCTAAAATAAATTATACACAGGATGTCACATTTATGCAGGAGAAGGTACTTGGAAGATTTAAGCTGATAACGCTGTTCGTTTTTTAGTTATACCAAAAAATGTCTGAGGAGACGATTTTTGCCCCCTCCCATCCCTAGCCAATTCCAGGTTCAATCAGTGATTTATCTGACATCAACATTGTTTCGAAGTGGTTTTATATATCATGATACAGCAATCATATGTATTCAAAATTATCCTTAGCTCTGCAGATTGTCGATAAATGCTGTTTGAGCAGCCCTCTGGTCAAGAGCAGGTCATGGTCAGGATCGCCAATATTACAAAGTAGTACTAGTGTGAGACCTGAATTTAACCTAGAAAATCGTAAAATAAGTAGGAATGAATAGAAGTTTTCACAAACCCTCTTTATTGATCTGATACCAAATATGGTATTGCTACCTTTTAAAATGTTTCTGGAAATGTTTGATGCAACTCATTTAGTCTAAAATAAAAAAACGAGCGAGATTTTTTAATATTTTAAAATAAAACGTTTATGTTCAGCATTTTCCAGCCTATTAGATGATTTCAATGACAAAGCATTATTTGACATCACCAGCCATGTATTTCATGCACTTTCGATTACGTCTCTCAGAATGTTATACTTCAGGATGTGGTACGAAGCACAATAAAAAGCGTTGTGGAAACAGCTAATATGATCAGTAGTTCATTTTTAGTAATGCATATTATACTAAGACTATGCAAAAACCTTAAAACTTTTTTTAAAAAAATCAAAACTATTTAAACGGAATTTAAAAAAATCCACAAAAAGGCATTGTGAAAACGTTTCGTGTGAATTAAGCTAAGCATGGCTCTATCTATGGGTTATTATGTGAATCGGATTGGAAAACTATGTATTCTCTCGCTGCATTACAGCCACCTAAATTAATTCCCAGCGTAGTGCAGACTGACTCAATACCATCGTCTATCTTCATTATTTGTTGTTGCCTTTTTGCCGGCTTAGCATGTGTCATGCTCAACTTGAGCGATCGATAATCAATCACCCAATGAGGAAACAAATCACGCAGAAAAGCAAAAAAGTTGATGCATTCAGTGCTGCATTCCTGTTCGGTGGCCAATGAAAAGGGCATCACCATAAACCAGAGACGGTTGATGGAAGACATATTGTTACGGTCGATGGAGCAGCGTTGGCTAAATATGTAACGATATACAGACGGATAGCCAAACTTTGTCCGAATAACAGACTCCAGGACTGCCAGACACAATGGCAAACCGCGGCAAGAGGCCAGCCCCAGCGGTGTCTTGTCAAAAACGCCACGAGAGACCACTCGAGACGACTGTTCCGCTCTTCTATGACATTCCCATAAAGAACACGGCTGTTGTCAGTAGCGGGGCTTCAGTTGGCCCGCGGCTATGGGGCTGTAGTCAGTCACGGGGCTTTGGTTAGCCCGCGGCTATGAGGCTGTAGTCAGTCACGGGGCTTCGGTTAGCCGGCAGCTATGGGCTGTAGTCAGTCACGGGGCTTCGGTTGACGCGCGGCTATAGGGCTGTATTCAGTCACGGGGCTTCGGTTGGCCCGCGGCTATAGGGCTGTATTCAGTCACGGGGCTTCGGTAAGCCGGCAGCTATGAGGCTGTAGTCAGTCACGGAACTTGGGTTGGCCCGCGGTTATGGGGCTGTAGTCAGTCACTGGGCTTTGGTTAGCCCACGGCTATGGGGCTGTAGTCGGTGTGTGTGAGTGTGTTGTTTTAAGGCCGCTAACTCTGGTTAAATTGTCTGTGACCGACCGCTGTTAAGTAAATACGTTAGCCAGAATACAAATGGTGGCGCTTTTCATATACTCATTAAGAAAACTTGTCACATGTGCCACATAGAGCCGTGTGTCTTGTATGTTAGAGAGAACTCGACATTTCAGGGATCAAGATTGATACAATTATTCAAAACAGTTGTCAATAAAAAGCGTTCGGGCATTGACCTAACGGGCACACTTTGCATTTCTAATGATCTTCTTTCTCCGCCAAAAGGAGAAATGCATGTTTGATTACCGAGCGGGCGTGAAGGGACCGTGAGTTTTCTACTTACTAGACAAACAATCATTCGACCCGGACCGGCCCCACTCGGCCGTAGCAATTTTATTAGCTTTTCGGAAGCTAATAAATTTGCAAATATAACCACTGCTCCGATACAGATTGGGATTTGGCCAAAAGTTAGCGAATTATAATAAACTTTACTTGGACCAAAATTAAGCACATAAAAGTTAACATTTACCTTAGTGTACAAAGTTCAAATGCATTGTTTTTTGTCGGCAGAGCTTGTGCCGGCGAAGCCTTCTATGTATATCCATAGTCAATGCATTTTGATTTAAGCATTCACTTACAAGGTGAAGCAATCGGGGTTCAGGACATGCTCACCCTATTGGCGGATTCGAGAAAAAAGATAATGAAAAATGTGATAAAGAGCGGGCCCGCTCGATTTAGTCCTGGTACATGGACAGCCAATATGAACAAGAGCGTCTCTACTCGAACGAAAAACATGTGAACGCTTTTTATATTTGCAGTTATCCGATCCATAGTGAGAAGAGCTACATATGCTTGAGAAAGCTAGATCAACAGTTTGTATCAGCTTCTATACAGTTTCTGGCGGTGCGAAGAACTAAATTTCCAGTCGTGTTCATTATATCAACCATCTCAACGCTAGACCACGCAAGGCCTGCATATGTTTGGTCAATAAACAATTAACCGAGTAGAAGAGTTCATGATGAAATGGCAACAGATAGAAAGATGAGAAATATGTTCGTCTGTAATGTTAGTGCCTGTGCTGTTTCGTGAAACGAAGCATGCGCTCATCAAATATTGACTCGCGTTCCTAGCTCCAGCCACTACATCACCATTGTTAGCGACATAATGTAATTAATTTGCATACTGCATGGCATAAATAAGTAGACTAGATGTTTTAGCTGATATAATCACCGAGTGAGGAGAGTTAACGGGAGTTGGTCAGAAAACATGGTGCGACCAAGTCGCGCGATTTTGTGGCGTGGTTGAGGAAGCGCACAATTATTCACAATTATAAATGGTCACACCGCTTAGTAGCGCAGTTGGGGCTTATGGTCTTGAATCAGTAACCCTCTGACTCACTTCGTGATATGGGGAGCTGAGGCTGAGGACATTTGGTGCTGCTGGCGTTGACACCTTGACATGTATCAATCACACCGAAGGTATGTATGTGCATTGTGCTTACATCAGATGTTACTGGGTGTTATCTAAAAATGCCTTCATATGACAAAATACTTGACCTAAAATCTGAGAATGAGAATCTGAAAAGCCTTGACATTGGCATTAGAAATATAAATAATGCAGTTCATAATGAGTTTGTTGGTGCGCTAATGTCGTGCAGGATATCGCTGGAACAGATATCGCTCATAGTTAAGTGATATAACATGTTTAAGTCCCCATGTTGCTGAACCCGTAATGATCAGATAAATAATTTGGCCGAAACAGATTTTTACCTTTGCCACGACGACCTTGTCTGTGACCTTAGATCATGTCATTGAATTGCCCTCTTCTTACTGGCATAAATCCTACACGACTGCTCTGCCATATTGAATTGCCCGACTGAATCTGCTCTGCCTGACTGAACATGATGCGTTGACTGACTGAATTTGTTCATTCGTGCCAAAACAGGATAAAACTCTTTCGACGACAAGCATCCCATCCCGTATTGATTCTGAATGTCTGTATAGTAAAAGGCTGACATATCTTTTTCTGCTTAACTTCAAGTCAGTTTGCTGACGGGACATAGTTTCTGCAGTAAAAAGCTCAGCAAATAAGCTTAGCAAATCAGGGAATTCACCAGCAAGTAACCACACGCTGATTGCGGAGATTGCATAACATCATTTCTCGGAACGCATAGCTCGTTTAATAGGTAAACTATTAACGCTAAATAGATGTTGTATCCACAATCTACATCATCATGTATACATAGGTGGACTGAGGTGGTGCCTTGGACTGAGGACCGTTATTTACGTGGCTGGCTACGATTGGTTGTCCGAGTCAGCCGGCCGGAAAATAGCGCCGTTTGGCGGCCAGATTTCTGTCGGGCCTCGCGCCCCGGCGGCAGGACGTCCTCCGGCTAACGGCTTGGGCGCAGCCGTGCAGCCGAATGGAGACAAAGTCTCGTGTTGACACAAGCCTAATGGTCTGGAATGGTCGCCGAGTCACCCACACGAGCCATTGTCACCCTATGTCAAGACCGTACGCGGTCGCTCTCGCACTCGCTCTTGCTCATTCTTGCTCTCTCGCTCCCTCTCGGTTGCTTTCGATCTCGCTCTCTCGCTCTTGTTCTTGTTCTCGCTGTGCAAGTTCGTCGGTACTGCGCAAAGCTAAATAGCCTCGAAATGCAAAACATCAGATGTATGGTGGTTAGTTACCATTATTGCCTTAATTGATCTTCTTTATACACCTTCCAGTGCCCTCAGTCTTAGAGTCTTGATACCGATCTGTTACATATTCATCAGGACTTCAGCACCATGGTGAAGCCTGGCTGATATTCGTACTCATGTACATGCTGAATAGCATGTCCTTTGACATATACAATGTGCATGGTATTCAGCAGAACTGACTGACTTTGGTATGCCTACCAAGTACATGCCTCTGCTAAAAATTAGATTGGCTCATCCTAGCCGTCATTCAACCCGTACGAAATTCACGTAGGTCATTAGGGTCACTCCAAATAGAGTACCGTTTTATACAAAATTCACGTAGGTCATTAGGTTCGCTCAAAATAGAGTTCCGCTCTATTCCTGGATATGCAAATTGCGTTATCTCGGCTGATCTGGGCGCTGATGCACAGCAGCGGCAGCAGATGGTTGGTAGGCTCCCTAGGGAGCGCGCGGGTCCTCTCTCCAGCGCCGGACAGCCCCACCCATCATCCGCTGTGTGGCATGCACGAGTATGATCTCAACTCTCAGATACCGCGAGACAGCGCTCTGACTGAGACGTTACAGCATCTTACCCTACCTAATATACGATAGAAAGTAGGTTGGCAGGTACCACAGGTTATAACACTTATGTGACATTGTATTTTGATACAAGCAATGATAATTGTACAATTAAAGTTTGAGATATGATGTTACCGGTGTTTAACGAGTGAAGTAGGCACTTTGATTCAGATAATCATGCAATGATTATATGGTTCACACCTGAATTGAATACCTATGTGAAATTGAAATTGGTAACCTACTTCATCATAAACAATCGCGGTAAGA
>JARBER010066848.1:0-11825 GCA_030265075.1 Balanus glandula | reverse complement strand
GAGGTGCCACCCCCCCCCCCCCCCGGGGCGAAATCCTGGCTACGTGCCGGGTAAGACCCAAAACATGAATTGTGCTCCTAAAGCATGTGCCCCCCCCCCCTCCCTTGGCTGATTTCTAAATACGCCACTGTCTAGCGCACTGCTTATTGAGCTATTTCGTCAATGATATTGGTTTAACCACAAGCCGTGATAGCTAAGTGTGGCGTTCTGAGCCCTCTATTTACAGCATGCCGTATCTCTATGTACAGCATGCCGTACTAACGCATTCACGGCACCTGGTAACATTTGGCTCAGGGGTAGTCGGGTCTAGACTTTAGAGGTTTGTTAACCTGGACTGAGTCTGACTGGCCCTCTCAAATGCACGCGACAATGGCTGACATTGGAATGGTCAACCTCCTGCTTCGCTTAGCTACCTAATTTAACCGGCCGGCCAGCGCGGTGGCCAGTCAGGTAGGCTGTACCGCATGGCATGACGGTGCTGCGGAACAGCAGTCAAGACGATCAGATGACATGACGGATGCGGCAACAAAATACTAAAAAGGCTTTCCAGCATTTCTCAGCGTCAGCCCATCTAGGTGCAGCCTGTCATGATAAGGTGAAACTGTCTAGTTGACCGCCCCCAACTCTTACTCTGGGCTAGTATGGTGTGTAGTCGGTTTTAGTTTGGTATGGTTAGGGGTAACGCACGTGACTGAATTTCGGACTGGGATGTTCAAAATGTTTTTGTTTTCAAATTGAACACGCGACGGCTATGACAAAACTGTAGGATCGGGGGCTAAGCATTTTGTTCCTACTTGCTTTCTAGGAAGCCAAAATCGTTGTGCATCACGCTAAGAAGAATGAGGCATCTTTCGAGTCCAAAAAACATGCAATAGTTTTTTTTTTTGGGGGGGGGGCTCTCAATGTAGGAAACATGGAACCCCAGACTTATTTGTGACAAAACATTAAGCAAGTAGATATTCTGAATTAATTTCCTGATATAATTCAGAAGCACAAACGATAAGCCTTGTGGGTAGTTTATAGAGAGTAATAAATATACAATGTTGTTCGTTTAATTCAGCGTTAAGACGAACTAAAGAAGATGACGATGACTTCGTTATGAGGACGGCCAACAATATGACGAAACGGCTTGAAAATTTCTGTTTTAGATCGTGGAAAACAAAACTTTAACATTGGAGCCAGACAGTGAGCGGAAAAAGCTCAGTTAACCCCTTGCCTTTGCTGAATATCATTAATTATATTGAAATAAGTTAGGCTGCATATACACAAGCCTCGAATTGTCAACCATACTTACAAAGCAGTGAACGATTAATAGTAGGTAGGTACATACATATAGTATGAATAATTGTCTACATATGCAATTACATATGAAGCATGCACCGATCTGGAAATAAACATCTGATAACAGTAAAAATGGTTAGAAAGCAAAAAAGTACATGGCGACTTTTCCACAGATAAATTGTCTCATTGGATCTGGAAAAGCTCTAGGAAGATGGTTCTGGCCGGGTTTTTACATTAACCCGCACCCCTTGGGATTCTTGATTTTCCACCACCGACGGAAGAGGGCTGAACATCCCGTCTAACTCAGTTATATGAGTTGCAGACAAAAATTAGAAACACCATTCGAAAGCTCGCACCAAATCATTTAGAAAATATTCAATTGTTTTCTCTCAGGTCAATATTTGCATCACCAGAGGCCATCGAAGATCAAAGTTGGAAGTTTTATCACTTTTGACAAAATAATCCAAGTGTCTCGGGAACTATGCAAAGCAAAAGCAAGCGAAAAAATATCGATAACCATTTTAATTTGAAATGGAAAACGTGCTTTCAAATTTGACCTCAGATCAAAAGTTAAGGCTGCAGAGGATATGAAAGTCAAAAATGTTGATTTTTGGCAAAGCCGTTTCGTTAATACCTTATCTTATATGGATAATACAGTACCGTTAACGCCATTGTGTTTGTCTCTTCAAGGCGTTTTTAGTAATATACTAATTGACATCGAAACTTCAACTGCAAAATTTGACCTCAGGTCATGGTTAAGTGGCGACAAGTTACATTTTGCATGTTGAAAGTTGACAAATTGACGAGTAGGTTAAGTTGCATAATATCGTGAGACGCGTCTCGATGAGACAAACACATTGGTGTCAGTTTCATTAATCTATGTGTCTTAATATGTCGAGAGTAATTAGCAAGACACGAATGGTGACATAGGATGACCTCAAATGGAGTCACTGAACAAAATGTTCACTTGGATCATAAATGCTGTTCTATTTTAACATTATTCATAAATAATTGGATTGAAATCATCGAAATAGGAAGCCTTTGAATATGTCTTAACTGACATAAGGGAGGTAACAAAAGTGACCTGACATTAGGTCACCGATATCGAAATTCCGAGATAAACTTTTTGTAGACGCTGATTATTTAACACAATCCAAGAAGCCTGGTATTGCTTCCTCATAGACTGTTATCATGGCACGACTGTAACTTTTCTGAAGGCTTGACCTGACCCTAAACCTGAATACAGTGTTTAGGGCAGCTTATGTCAGTTTGGGTAAATTCAAAAATTTGGGGACAAGACTGCTTGGAGTAGGATTTGGCTGCGCCCCCCCCCCCCCTCCTGTTGTGGGAGGTTTGGTTAGGGAGGCATTGCTATTTTGAGCTTACACTTTTTTCTGAATATGCTAAATATAGCTTAAATTTCATTTTGTATCCCAATGAGGTTATTTTTCTTCCATTGAAGCTTCTGTTATATTATAAGAAATATCACATATATCACTTGACCTGACCTGACAAGAACTTACAACTTTAGTAACAGATCAAACTTTAAAAACATTAAATGATAAGGCACGCACGATTTGAAGGCGCTACGCACCGATGTTTTTCGTGATCTGGAAAAAAAAACTGCAGTGTTCAAACAACCTTTCTGCGGCGCGAGTCGAGTCGGAGTCGGGAGTGGTTCGACTTCAACATGAAAATTTGGGACATATGCGGGTCACCAAATAGACCTAAAATACATTGACTTCACTTAAGATCAAATAAGAGATTTGATTGGTTCCCTGGTCGTCATGGTATGGATAGGTTTCACGAAACAAACACGATCACGGTAACATGGGCGTTGTGTGACCAAGAGTCGTTGCGTCCAGGAACCCAATTATTTTTAATTGACGCTAAAATAATGGCCCTATCTTGAGGCAGAAACACTACAAAAGATAAAATAATGAACAATATATTTAATTTTGCATTCGTTTTCTTTAGAAATACGTGTAAACCTAATGTCTCCAAATTTCTGAATCACCGACTATAATACTGATCAAAATGATCGCCTTTTGCCAGAACGTCGACTCCTATTACAGTCCTGAGTCGGAGTCGATAAATTTGTAGGAACTCCGACACCGGCAAAAACTTCATAATTCGACCTATTAAAACTTCGACTTCTACTCCGCAGCCCTAATTAAAAAAGTGGAAGCATAAAATATAAGTATAATATATAATATATATATATATTTGTATACATTTTGACAATTGAGTATAATAAATGATATAAATACGTTTATTTGCACAAACCGGTTTCGTTTATTACTTCATCAGTGTGCAAATTCAAATAAAAACGGTTTGTGCAAATAAACGTATTTATATCATTTATTATACTCTATAATATAATATAAGTAAGTATAAAAAAGACTGTGGAAGTATAAAAGGAGATTGTATTCAAATAACTATCAAATCGTGTTGAATTTTCGTGTTTCGTGTTGAACTGGTTTTCCTTAAAAAGCTTGTCTAATGCTACTTCGTTCCTTTCCTTTATAAATGTGAGAATATGCTCCCGGGCCAAAAACTACCGCCAAGGAGAACATCTGCCTGTGTCAGACCCTAATGTAATTCATTTTTTCCCCAAATTATACCTATAGACCTTTTTGATAAACTCATGTGATACCACGGAGCGACAGGAAATTTTTCAGTTTCTCACTGGATTGCTTAATTTCAACGAGTGCTGGAGGCTATTTTGTTTACTAGTTAATTGTCAAAATCACGGCATAATACAAATGTGTTTCCATAAGCTTGACAATTTATCTAAATCACGTACCTAAGCTTCACCAGGGAAGGAACATTCATATGGTTACTTTCCTTTACGAATTCCCCACGGGACACGGCATCCTGGTGCCACATTGAAGAATTTTAAGAAAATGAATGGAATGGTGATGGTAAAATACATCGCGATTTACAGTTATGATATATCATGGTTGCCAGAGCCCGGAAATTAAGTTGGAGAACATACAATAACAGCATATTACAACTAAAAGTAATAGGTACTAGGTACATACTTGTTATTTAGCGCCGCGAAGTGGAGCGAAAATTTCACGGACCTGCCTGAAAAGAACTCCAAATATATAGATGGTAACAAGGCCCTATACGTGGTAACCTGTGTACTTTTAGGAGGATAAGAAGCTCAACATATTCTTCACTTAATTCAGCGTCATGACGAACCAAAGACAATGACGATGACTTCGTTATGAGGATAGGTTTCGTTGTGACGCCGCGATGCGGCGTGTACACTTTTTACTTTTAAGGTTATTGGAATCCTCAGGTTGATACGATCCACTGCCTTCACAGTTTTATTCGTGGTAAGCGACATTGATCAAAGCGACCAAACGTTATTGTCTGATCTGATTAATACAAAATCTTGAGACTGATAGATACCCGAGGAATCAAATGACACAAATACTTTCTCGCTCGGACAGTAACTTAGGATCATTTTTAGCCCCCTTCCTTTGACCTCAAACATAAGGGTCAGTGCCATTGTCTACTACAGAGGTTTCGAGGGATAGGCACGTTGATATATCTACGTTTTTGGGTTATAAATTGGTTCGAGGAATCTTCATGAAATCATGCAACGCATGCAACCATGAATGTTTACGATCGAACAATAACGGGTATTTTCAAACGGCACCCACGACCTTGAACATAAGTTACCTTTAACATGACATTGAAGGTCCAAATAAATGCAATTTTTGTAAACAAAGTGCTCCAATAGATCTATTGAAAGATTTTCAAGTGAATCACAAATCGTCACTGAATATAATCCCAACACATCGCTAGTTTCATGGACATGCGGGAGAAGAGATGTCTTTGAAGTTGGCGTCACCGTTATCACAAACTCCAGCGTCAACTTAAGATTTTCTACAAACTCTGCAAAAAGGTCAATGAGGCGATGCTGATTCCAAAAATCAAGTACATTTTGAGATAACGGTTGACCTTCAAGGTTAAATACAATATCAAACGACGGGGATCTCTCTGGAGCCTAAAGTTATTGACATTTTCAAATTTAAAATAGCTACACAGATTTGCAAGGTCAAAATATAGCGTTTGCGTGACTTAGAATATAGCGTTTGCGTGAATTCCAAGTCATGACCTTCCACGTCAAATTTAAGGTCAAACGACGGGGATCGTTCTGGAGCCTTAAGTTACTAACATTTTCGAATTTCAAATGGCTACACAGATTCGCAAGGTCAAAATCTAGCGTTTGCGAGACTTTTAAGATTCCAGGTCATGAGCTTCCAGGTCAAATATAAGGTCTTACGACAGGGATCGCTCTGGAGACTTAAGTTACCATCCAATTTGATTTCAAAATGACTGCATAGATTTGCAAGATAAAAATCTAGCGTTCGCGAGAATTTCACGATTCCAGTTGATGACCTTTCAGGTCAAATCTAAGGTCAAACAACAGGGATCGCTCTGAAGCCTAACGTTACCGTCCGATTCGATTTTAAAATGGCTACAAAGATTCGCAAGGTCAAAGTCTAGCGTTCGCGAGACTTTCAAGATTCCAGGTCATGAACTTCCAGGTCAAATCTAAGGTCAAACGACGGGGAAAGCTCTGGAGCCCAAAGTTATCGTCCAATTTTATTTTAAAATAGCTACAAACATTTGCAAGGCCAAAAGCTAGCGTTCGCGAGACTTTCACGATGGAGTTGACCTTCCAGGTCAGATCTAAGGTCAAACGACGGGTATCGCTCTGGAACCTCAAGTTACCGTCCGATTTGATTTTAAAATGGCTACAGAGATTCACAAGGTAAACATCTAGTGTTCGCGAGACTTTCACGATTAAAGTTCATGACCTTCTAGGTCAAATATAAGGTCAAAAGACGGGGATTGCTCTGGAGCCTTAAGTTACAGAAATTTTCAATTTTAAAATGGCTCTAAAGATTCGAAAGGGTAAAATATTGCGTTCGCGGGACTTCACCATTCCAGGTCATGACCTTCCAGGTCAAATTTAAGGTCTCGGACGGTAACTTTAGGCTCCAGAGCGATCCCCGTCGTTTGACCTTATATTTGACCTGGAAGGTCATGACCTGGAATCGTGAAAGTCTCGCGAACGCTAGATTTTGACCCTGCAAATATTTGTAGTCATTTAAAATGATAACATGTCGGTAACTTTAGGCTCCAGAGCGATTCCCGTTGTTTGACCTTAGATTGGAACTGGAAAGTCATGACCTGTAATCGTGGAAGTCTCGCGAACGCTAGATTTTGACCTTACGAATCGTTTTTGCCATTTTAAAATCAATCGGTCGGTAAATTAAGGCTCCAGAGCAATCCCCGTCGTTTGATCTTAGAGTTGACTTAGAAGGTCAACTGCTATCTCACAATTGACTTGCTTTTTTTGGAATCAGCATGGCCTCATTGATCCATATGCAGAGTTTGGGGAAAATATAAAGTTGACGCTGGAGCTGTGTGATGACGATGACGCCAACTTCACGGATATGGAGAAGAGGGCATCACGATTCAAAGCGCCTCTCCTGGGTGCCAGGACACCGGAGGCGCCCCTGTCGAGCAAAAAAGCGTCCCTCGAGTCGTGAGTGCTGGCTGCTTCTTTTTGCATCTGGGTCTATTGCCAGCTTTAGGCCCGATATAATGTTGACCGCAAGACAAGTTGGCAAGGATCATGGCCTCCCACGACTACTATCATTTTAGTCATTATAAAACGCATCGAAGTGAAATTTTACTCTATTTGTTTCACACAAGTCGAGCGTTTGCAGGGATTATACTTAAGTTTTATATTATTTTAAAATGAGCAGCTAAGAACCTCCAAAGTTCTCCCAGAAAGTTCCCTGACCCCACCAAAGGCGGGCACCTATGACGCTAGTCCTCATGAATCTTTCCATGATCCAAGTATGGTTGATCTTTGTATTCTTTTCCATTAAAAAAAAATGTTGACAGAACCAACTTGTTTATAAAGCACACAACGCACTCCAAGCTCGTGTATGCTGCACTCGACCACAACCAAACACAGCGATTGGTCGACTGCTTATGGCTACTAGTCCCACCAATATTGTTAAAGTCGTGCTGTTGTGTCGTGCCTTTTTGCACTCAATGACAAGCTAACATATTTGTCTGTCACTTGCAGCATATTTATTCTCTCATTTGTGAACTTTTGCAATGTTCATCATGGATACCAACATGGCAAAATATGGCAAAATATTAAAAAATGTTTGTCATTTCCGACTATGGAAGATGTGGGGCCAAAAAGATAGTACGTTTTGCCCCCACAGGATTTTGCCAGTGGGGGCTGCCCCCCCCCCCCTCCTGCCCCCACGAATCCGCCGCCCTTGGTCCGAACGACATGCGCGCCGCCTGGCGGGGAAAATAACGCGGAGCCTTCCATTGCAAAGCTTGCATGTGTTTGCGAATTCTAAGCACCAATGCCATCTGATATTTCTCAAGGAGGACGGTCGCGTGATGAGCTTAAGAGAGAGGCTCTCAGTCCCTGCATTGAAGCGAGGTCACCTGTGCAGATCGACATTGCGCTGAAGGTAGCCTAACCATGTGTGGGCTGCTGGGATCTTATTCCACGACACGAGCGATGATCCCTTCCCGATAACGTCATCAGCGGTAAGATAGTACAGCCGTTCGCCGGGGTGCGATGTCGTCGGCTGAGTCGGGATGTAGAATACACGGCCGCCGCGCCGCTGCCCAATATCGACGTTTCTGTTGCCATGGTCGGTTACCGGCCGCTGCGCTGGCGGCGTTGGCTCATGGCTCGAGGCCGCGCCTGGGGCGCCGACCCGCGGCCTCGGGCGAACTATTTCGGTGGCGTCTTGCCGGCGGCGGCATCCTGCGGCGGTGGTGAGGGGGCAGGGGTCTGACCTTCACCTCATGGCGCGGTGCGGCGCCGCCGGGAGCCCGTCCGATCGACTGACGACTCGGCCGGGCTGGCCGGTACACAGCCTTGGGGCGCGGCGCGCGGCGGGCGAGGGGCGTCCAAAGGTCAGTCGGCGGTCGCCGGGGACACCAGAAGGTCGGCCCCAGGGTCAGCGCGGCACCGACCGGCCGTCCTGCAACAGAGCACGGCACGGCACGGCACGGCACGGCACGGCACGCCTCCGCCGCCGGATGCCACGGCGGCAGTCCTGGCACGGTGCACTGCAGCGCCGCCGCCGCAGCACGCCTGCCGGGCGCCGGCTTCCTCTCCTAACTCCTCTCGCTTGGCGTGCAGTCAAATCTGCGCCGCAGCCTCATGACACCGCGATTCACCGAAATTCCGCTCCAGATGACGAGGGTATTTACGCTTTCTGCCTGCTGACCCCATTAATCGTCCATGGAGACCGATCGGGGAGCGCGCGGGGATGGCGGACCTACATACGGCGACCTTCTGATGCCGACGTCAGCCGCTCATGTCCGCCAATTTCAACACGTTGTGCCAATTCCTGTCGGCCAAACAGGCACCCGGTTGCCATTTTTCCGCGATGGGGTTCATGCGCCGGGCGGTGACGGCGAACTGGCCCACTTTGGGCCGGTCATGCAGCTCGATAGCGTGTCAGCAGCGGTGGGACGGGTCGGCCGGCGGACTGGTGCCGCCCTGGAGCTCGGCAGCGGCGCCGGCGGTGTCGATACGACGAAGGTCAGCCGAGGGCGGCGGTGTCCTGCGCGTCCTGCCGGCCTCTGCAGCCCCCGGCCGGCTGACGCGGCGACCGGCCTTGGTCCGCCGCGCCGCATCCTGCCCAGAAAGGAGCCCGCGCCGGCCCACGGTCAGACCTGGCCCGGACACGGTAACCGGGGAGATGTCAGCGGCAGCCGACAGCCTATGACTTAAGCCGGTCACAGCGCCAGCTATCGCGCTTAGTTTGTGTTAAATATATTGTTATTGCGCCACTCATTGCGTTTTTGTTCATTTTATTTCATTTGTATTTTTATGTTTATTTATTTTGTTGTCAGTTACTGCCTTTCATAGGAAACAGTTCACCATCCACATGGAGTTTGAACTGAGATAGTAGTTGCATAGTCTATGTCAAGAAACCGGGCAGGTACCAAGTTTTATCGGCTGGGAAGACTCTCCTGCCAAATATATTGGATTTTTTGGCTAATGAATGCAGCCCCGGGAAAGGAATGCAGACTTGGAAGAGAAATGCGTTACGTTAAATGCACCATCCACGCGTCCAAAAATTATTAACGTATGACCTGTTCTTAACCCACGCGTCGTATGGGTCTCCAGCCAAACGCGCGGCGCAGGGGGGGGGGGTAAATTTTACTCCCCTCGAATCTTGCGAACAATAAACGCAACGAGACGCGCAATCCGGCAATCAATAGCCAAGCAAAGTTTGTCAAGCTAAAATAATTTGTGTTGACCTGGAGGTCATAGGTGACGTCACAGCTCAGGTTAAATGTCCAATTATAGTTTTTCGAGCTGGCGGACCATGCTTCCCATTCCAAGTCTTTGATTATGAATTTTATTCAGCAAAAACATCTCACAGGTATATAATTCATATTCCACATCACTAAAAGTAACTTAGGTTCAAGGTCAAGGTCAGGTCACAAGAGGTCACCATTTTCAAAATATAAAAGAATCAAGTGCAGCACATGTTTCATGAACATTTTTACATGTATAATTCGATACAAGTACCATTATTTACATTTTGACACCAAGACATGGCCTATTGGTGAATTTCAGGTCAAAATCGGGTCATTTGAGGTCAAATTTTGAAAAAGCTCAATTCAATGTAAGTTAGATGTTTTTAGACTGTTTTTGCCTCAGAAGTACAGTACTGACATTTAGTTACCTATTCGTATCTTGTAAACAAAACGTGATTTAACAAAATGACGACATCAGTCACTTACACTTAGGGAGCTCTATAACACAGCCAAAATCAGAGATATTGCTTTGAAATTTGGTTTTTGTACTGTCCATGCGTAGTTCTTTCACAAATACTCCGGTTTTTGAATAGCATGAAAACAGCGTTTTTTTAAAGCTTTTTGAAAAAAGTTTTGTTGTTAATTTTAGGGAAAACAAACTTCAAATTGGGTAAATCCGAGATATCCATGTTATAGTTAATCAAATTTTCTATTTTTTGGCGTTTTTTTGTTTGCAAATTGCTCGATTGGGGGGACGTAGGGAGGGACTGAAGCTGTGACTGTGAGGGTTTGGCCCCCAGTTAACATGTTTATTTTTCCTCACGAAATTGAGTGAAAATGTATCTTGAATCTTGCTCATTCCTATGTAGGTGATAGCCTTTGCATAAGCAAGGAAAACAAATTATCTGTTACTTATGCCTCTCATTGCGGCCTAGTTGTACTTTCCGCTACTATTTCCTCCTGTTCTTTCATGAATTTGAAAATGGAATTTGAAAAACGCAAAACAGCTAGCGAATAAATCGGAGGATCAGGCATGGCTCTCTGCTTAGTTAATTTAGTGTAGAAGATTCATTACACAAGCAATTGTTATGACCAATCAGAGACGTTATCATGCTTCTTCGCGCACATGCTTCATTTCTGGCCCAAAAGTTTATTTATACTCAGAAGGCTCAGATGGTAAGTTGTTAAAGCACCCAGCTTATTGAACTCTATTGGTTCTTAGTTCAGTGGTAGCGTGCATCGTTATATTATGGTAAGGGTTCGATGTAAATAATGTTTATCTTGATTCTTTATATGTGAAGTTTTATTCATGAAGTCTTCACAACTCACAGACTCATTACCTCCGGTATGTTCGTTATTGAACAGAAACTTAACAGCGCCTCCAAAAATGTCAACAGTGGTGTAGAGATGGAGCGATGGAGCGATGGAGTGATGGAGTGATGGATAAATCGTGAGCGTGAGCGAGAGAGCGAGAGAGCGAGAGAGCGATCTAACACAAGGTTGTCAAATAGCACTTCAATATTCCACAGTGTACACCCGTTTCCATCCAGACCACTATCCATGGAAGATTCTGCCGTCGAATCCGGATCGGCGGCGGCCGGTACCTCGACGGTCACGGGCACTGAGCTGTTTTCCGGAGCCGTTCAGGACGCGACGGGCCTGTTGGCTCCTTTTTGTAATTGGTAGGTTCCTCATTATTCATGCGTTTTGTGGATCTTGCTTCTGTGCAGACTTTGCAGGGTAAAAGGATATCTATATGATCATATAATCAGTTCAAATTTGCTCTCCTTTTTACTAAAACTGTTTTGCTCTCCTTTTTACTCTTTACGGTAAGTGAAGATATATGAAATTATACACAACGGTGGTGTATGCCTCATGGCCGATAAGACAAGGCAACGTAAATGTGACGCCACATCCGACGTATTCGTAAAATAAAAGCAGAACGAATTATTAGAGAAACGTGTCCTTCACTGAATACGTACTTGCGTAAGACTTAGAAAAACGTGATGAAGTTCTTTGAAAACGTTGTGCAATATCTGTTACGTACTCGTATTCCGGAATGTCTTAGATTCTACCTGGACTAAAGCAGCGAATCACCTTCCACGGTACTTGTGGGAGGTGTTTCGCTGCTTTGCACACGAGTTTCATTGTCAGAAACTTTAAAATTATACGGTGACGTCATGTTATAAACCGGCATT
>JARBER010066737.1:0-11827 GCA_030265075.1 Balanus glandula | reverse complement strand
TAAAAAATGATATGGTCAGTCTCATTCCAATCCAATTCCGTTCCATTTCCATGAATTCCCCAAAGTTTCTCCCATTTTCATCCCATTTCCGTTCCCATGGGAATTCCCATGGGAATTTCCATTCCATGAAGGGCTCTACTTTTCAGCCAACTCAGGTTTTCCCCATGAAAACATAAATTCTGTGTTTGTTCATGGTATGATTAGCTGTTTCCATGATGGATTCTGCGCTGTGAGGACAATTTGTTAAACTTGTTAAAATGCATTTCAAAAATGGAAAATTAAAACTATCATTTCAAATTTCACAGCAAATTTCAACATGTGCTGGTGAACAAGGATGCATTTTACATATGGTTGTCTCTTATAAATGTTCCCATGGGAAAATGTTTGCTCGACATTTGTTCTCTCGGGAACATCTCTAGCTGAGCGCATGTGAAGGCTCATCCTGAAGTTTGTTCACCTAAGCAGGTTAAAACTGTATTATTTTAAAACATTATCCTCACGCAATAATTTCAATATTTTTGTAAATAAGCCTCAGCCTGAACTTTAACATGCGTTGTGGTGTTGTTAAAATTGTTTCCATGGGGAGCATTCTGTTAAAATGCATCTTAAAACGTTTGCGTTTTAAAAAGTTATCCTCACAGCGCAAAATCCATCATAAAAACGAGTTTTATAGTTTTACGGTATGCTTTTATATTTATCTTAGTACTTAATCTCATCTGCCAAGTCGTAAGGTAGGATCGGTGGCAGACATGAACTTCATGTCATTTCCAATTACATTATATTAATCATATGAAGCATTACATCTTGCGCTTATTTCTCAATTAGCTGTTCAAACACAAACGTTGAGGAAATGCGAAAATAAAATGTACAACTTGGGAACTTCAATTGGATTCGAGGATATGATCCAAGTTCATTTCAGCCAGAGCCCTTAACAATATATATTTGTATCTAATGCAGCCACGAACCACTGTGCTTGTTCTCGTATATTCTTGTTAAGTGGGCCTTATGCCTATAACGAGACGATGACTACACAGGGACAAGCTTTGGCAGTACAATTTAATTTTGTTGCGCCATACTTTTCCAGATCATAGTCAAGATCACTGTGAACCTTACCTGCCTTAACACTTTCAGGTTGCATGCACGCTTGACGAAATATAATGCAATGGCCGTTTTCTTGATGGATTTTTACGCTATAAGGATAACATTTTCTCCATGGAAACATTTGTACCAAAAGTTGCATGCAAAAATTCATCCTCAAGCTTGTTTACCAAAACATCACCAAATTATATCCTTTAAAATGTAATGCTCAGAGCGCAAAATTAATCGTGGAAACGGCTATTGTAACAAATCAAGCGAAGTATTATTTGTCGACCGCTTGTGCTAAAATTATTAGCATAGTCCTACTCGTAGTTGCTCTTTCTGGAATTTTAGTAAACATTACCTCCTCGTAACATTAAAGTTCCTGATCAGCTACTCCATGTAGTAAACATTGTACTATGCTATGAATCCGGTTTGGCTACGAGATCGTTAGCTGAACTAGTTTGTTGGACATATACATTATACACCACGATGTCAATAGGTCAAGGTCAATCTTTAAATCCATAATCGAAGATATGGTCAAGCATTGGCGCAAGCATGACATGTGAATACAAATGTCCAGCTGATCAAAGAGGAACCGGACAGAAGGAAGTTGAGTCCGACCATTCTATCCCTTCTATACCGTCGCCGGCGCGGTGCGTATTTTGTCCGCGGGGTGGCGCTGCAGTCGCCGGCGGCGTATAAACCTGTTGGGTGCGCCGGACAGCAGACAGTCGCTCACCGTTCGTTCGCGTCTCACCATGGTGCAGTGGAGAGCAGTGCTCGTGGCCCTGGCAGCCGTCGCCGGTAAGTGCTGGGCGGGGGCGGGGGCGGCGGGCGCGGTCACCGCCCCGGGCAGGGGGGCCGCGTCGGCTTGCGACAGGCAGCAGCGGGGTGCGACCCTCTCCAATTTGGTGCGACCCACCCACCCCAATCTGGTGCGCCCCTGAACGTCGCGTTTGGGTTATGAAACACAGGCAGGCCCTCTGCTCGGCACAGCTTACACAACAGAAACACCACTTCCACGATCGTCAGATGACTGAGCTGCGACGGGATAATGCTGCTTTAAAACCTAATTATGTTCAGTTTATTTAAGTACTCGTAGTTAAATCATGCAAGCAATGCAGTTCGGCTTTTTACCTGCCTTGACGAGCGAAAATACTCACGTCCATTTCCATTTTTCTGCAAATTATAAAGTAAATATATTGAAATGAAACTAAGTAAGTTTCGATGTAGTAATTGCTATTTTTATAAATGTTGTAGGCGCGAGTACTCACATCATAATGCTGTCATGTTTCTATCATTTTTTGCCTCTCAAAAATAGAACGGGCTTGGCTAAACTCTACGCAAATCGTCGTCACTTATCACACAAACTATTTATACCAGCATATGATGCCCCTTATATCATTGTCCTTTTCTTCATGCTTTTACAAAGACATGCGGTATACAAAATTAAGCATATATGGTCCAGGATGCGTGTCAAGGGCCTTCATCCAGTTCCTGTCCCACAATCAGATCATCCTGCTGACGGTCGTTGACACCGGTGGATAAGTGTATGCGTGGTTGGTTGGTCGCTGATCTTGGAGCCCAAGTAGCGTGGTCGCCAGTGCCGCATAGTCTCAGTGCCCCAGTGGCGCGGCGGGCGGTCGACTCCGGACGTCGTCGCTGCCTAACTGTACCTGCCTACCTCTGCGGGCTGGCGCGGGCAGCAGACGCGCGCGGCCGGCAGAGCGGCGGAGGATGCTGACCCGTGTCGGTCGACTCTATCTGTCGCCGAGAGCAGCACTCCGTGACTCAGACGCGGTGCGGGGTATGGTACCGTCAGACGGGGTACCTGGTACGGTACCGTCAGACGGGGTACCTGCACGGTACCCTCTGATCGTCAGACGGAGTACCTACCTTCGGTACTCTCTGACCGTGTACCGGTGCCACGGCCGTGTATTTCTGCGTAGTGCACTTGCATTGCTGTGTGCCGGCTCCGTTGTATGGCGAGTGGGGTACTCAGGGCTGGTCGGAGGTCCGGTTGGATGTGTTGGTCGGAGGTCCGGCTGGCTGTGTTGGTCAGAGGTCCGGCTGGCTGTGTTGGTCGGAGGTCCGGCTGGGTGGGCTGGTCGGAGGTCCGGCTGGCTGTGTTGGTCGGAGGACCGGCTGGCTGTGTTGGTCGGAGGTCCGGCTGGCTGTGTTGGTCGGAGGTCCGGCTGGCTGAGTTGGTCGGAGGTCCGGCTGGCTGTGTTGGTCGGAGGTCCGGCTGGCTGTGTTGGTCGGAGGTCCGGCTGGCTGTGCTGGTCGGAGGTCCGGCTGGCTGCGTTGGTCGGAGGTCCAGCTGGCTGTGTTGGTCGGAGGTCCGGTTGGATGTGTTGGTCGGAGGTCCGGCTGGCTGTGTTGGTCGGAGGTCCGGCTGGCCAGCTGGCCGGCCGGCTGACCTGGGCGGCTATCGTCCATCCCCGTCACACCCGTTACGCCGTCACGGCCGACAGCGCCGACCCGCCTCCGGTGGCCGGGCCGGTAACGAGCACATAGGTCACGGACCGTGTCTCCAGCGGTCACGGGCCGTGTCTCCAGCGGTCACGGGCCGTGTCCTCAGCGGTCACGGGCCGTGTCTTCAGCGGTCACGGGCCGCGTCTTCAGCGGTCACGGGCCGTGTCTTCAGCGGTCACGGGCCGTGTCTTCAGCGGTCACGGGCCGCGGCTTCAGCAGCCCGCGACGGCGCCACGCGCCACAACACGCACACACCGGAAACAAGTCAGCTGTCACAGGCCTTCACCAGCATTGTCACCTGCCGACATGCACTAGCTACTTCCTTTAGTGTGATAGACAGGCAAAAACGCACAAATGATTTGCAAAAAATGTTTTAGCGCTGTATCATATAGGCTACTGCACGTTGTATGGATTCATGAATGTCCGAAATGAATCTGAGATTCTCTCGGTTATCAGAATGATCGCCCTTCTCCCCATTAAGTTTTCAGCAGCATTACTTTCTTCATACGCCACTGGCCTCTGTAGTCAGTCAAACGATCACATTTTGTGGGTTATTGCAGTTTGTGTTCTTATGGGACTCGTTAGCGCTATCGTGTGTACCTGCAAGACTTGTAAGAGTTCAATTAATTAACTCAGTCCACATTAAAGACACAATCGCATATTCGGAGCATCGGTTCACATCGTGTCGGGGTCGACTTTGCTATAATACACCACAAATAGATAGTGTGGCCACCTTCAGATAATCACGGCGGTGTATTTCTGCCCAGGTCTGATCAGTTAACTGTAACGGCAGTTCGTGCCGGGCGGGCTGGCATCATGGCTCGAAGCAGCTGCTCTGCCTCACGACGCCCGGCACCTGCCGCCAGGCCGGCCGGCAGTGCCGGCACCGCAAAGTGCCAGGTCATTGGGTCACCGCTGCCGCTTCCCAGGCTCGTCCGGAAGACGTCACGACACGACGAGGCCGCCTGGGGCCGGGTCCGTACCAGCATGTACTGCAATCTTCGAGCCGTCTGCGTTTGGGCGTTGTAGTTTTGGTCATATCTGCGATTTTCTTAATCAATTTTGAAAGTATTGGTAGTCCTGTTCAGACAAGGACACATAATCTTTGACAGCTATTCTCACGATAGCAGCACACCACTCTCAGAGTTAACAATTTGGCGAAAATATGATTTCCTCTGGCTTTTGCGGAAAGCTTAGAAATCATGCGACGAAAATAGTAATGAGCTATTCTCTATTAAAAACAATTTAATGGTGAGCACCGAGGAACGAGACAAGAGTATTGCCTTGACAAATTTTGACCTGACTTGTATTGTCTCTTGTGGCGTTAATAAAAACAAGTTTATACAGACATGTGTAGCAAATTTCATGGAATTGCCTATCAACGCCGCCGAAATACCTGCCGTCAGTACCTTTGAATACCATGTGGCATGTAACTCTTTCATCAGCCTTAGAGATCGACAATGTTGCCTTGAATATAGGCTCATCGGTCAGGAGTGACACGTCATGGAAACGGTTCATCAGCCTTCCCGCGCGCTCTCTGCGGCCGCCTCAACGTATCCCTTCCAAACCGGGACTGATGACCTGACGGCCAATAGACCACTCAATATTCCGCAGACAGCTATACAATTTTCGATCACTCGGTCTAAAATGAGGATCGAGTTGGACAGCTAGACCACAGCAATTTTGCTTTCTAGACACCATTTACGCGCTTTTAATGAGCCTGGGGAGGGAAGGGATCGCTCTCGGGTTTGACGGACTCCCAATGGCAGCGAGCCAGACAGCGCGGCTGTCCTTCAGCTCCATCTCTTACGTCCCCCCCCCCAACCCCCGCCCCCCCCGCTGTGATGGCGCCACGCTGTCTAGCTGAGCCTGCCGCACCCTGTCAGTCCGCAGGCGGCCAACACACCCTGTCCCAGACAGCCCACGGTCGACCCGACACCCGACCCGTCTCACATACCTGCTTCAGGGACACGCAGGCCCGTACTCCCACAAAACCACCCGATCTAGAAAGCGATACACCACACGGACGCTAAAATTAATGGAGGTTTCATTTGCAGTTGTCGGTTGTAGCGTAGATGAGGTTGATTGGAGACGGTGGAAGTCGACATGTCAAACCGGTTTTCAGAGTACTCTCTCCTTGCTGAACTCGGCTGCTTCAGACGTGGGGACCGAAGGGTCTTTACCTGGTTTCTAGCCAGGACGGAGCCTCACAGAGATTTCTAAAGTGTGCTCGTGACTGGTTGAGGCTCATGATACAATACGTTTTACCATAGTAGACACTGTAACATGCTTATTGCTTACTATCCTTCCTAGTTTCTAACATGTTTCGGTTATGACTTAGGCGAAATTTCATAGTGTAGCTATATTTGTAACAAGGTGTTTTTTCTCGTAAATATTCAAATCATTTAGACATACAGATAGATTGACAGGCAGATTCTAATTTATACGTGTCTGTTAAACTACATGACTTTTACATGAGTCATCCCGGGACGTAAGAGCCCCACCAAGTCACGGAGGCATGTCCCCTCCCTGGACAAAACAAAATTACACTAGACAAAATTAGATTCTCAGACGTGTAGTTTTGACATCACTAAGAGTTTTCCCCAGTTTGTTTTTAACACTAGCAGAGGATTGCACCAAGGATTTACATTGCCTTCGATTGCCATATTTGAATTTCATTGATCCGTAAATGTTCTTGCTTTAACTCTCGCACTGCAGGGGGTTGATTTCCGCACCCCCACCCTCAAATGTTTCGCAGAGAGAGAAAAAAAAACGGCGGCGCGCAGCGACACCGGGTTTTCATCTACCTGTTGGTACATTAATTCCTCAAGCTTTGAGAACAAAAATATCAAGGTCTCTCAGGTCAGGTTACCAGACCAGGTCATGTGACCCCACCTCCAAAAAAGTTTGTGGTTATACCAAAGTCGCAACTTTTCACTGATTAATTTGAAACTTACAGGATGTACTAAGGGCATCATAACTTACAATTCTTTCCTCTCGGAATTTCGATACCGGTAACCTAAGGTTAGGTCAATTTCGACCTACCCATTATATGTCAATGGGGAAACATTTCAAATCCTATGGAGACATAACTTTTCAAAAATGCATGCCTCTTCCTTTAAAATTGAGTTTTAGCATCGTCGATACATAGTCTCCAATATACTTGTATATCTTCTGGCTAAGAGTATATTTGACATTTTTAATTTTGATGACTTTAACATACAATATAATGTACAGGGCGGGCCAGACAAGAAGTAGGCAGAAATGTGTGCCAATGTTTTTTTTGCAATTAAGTCGTTTCACGAATTTGGATAGTTTTTGTACCCCTGACGCTCAGTGGAAGAAAATTGAGCTGCTGATATATCCCGGTAATGGTAGCTTGGCTTCGAGTCACTTCAGCGATCACTATTTGTTCCTGACTGGGATGGCATCCGGCCGGTGGCAGTGGTCGCACTCAAGATCCTGTGACGTCAGTGAGTGTCCTAGACCGTGTACCACTGTCCAGGCAGGTCGGAAACGTTAAGCTTTCGTCTCCGAATTTTGTCAGTTAACAGGAATTGCGCGATCGAGTAGTGAGGACCAGGGCATGCAAACAAGCTCTGCTTAGTGCGGGTCCTTACCTCGGAAATCCATCCATACTTAACATTTAGATGAATTAAAAATAGGTCTCTCACCCAGGCTGCTATTTTTATAGATTCCTTTTTCGGACCGAGGTCTTGAAACTGATGATTTCCGATGACCTTGTGCTACGAGTTGAGTGATTAGTATCAGAGGGCTGGCGACCCTTCCGACGATCGATATACCCTGGTCAACCACATACCTATGTCTGAGGAGCGAAACTGGCGATGTGACACCTCCCTGAGCAAAATTCTGGACACGTGCTTGGAGTCATTGCAGGAAAGTATGGTTCTATTCAGGTGGTGAAGGGGCTTCAGTCCCCTGCCCCGAACTTGTCAGTCAGTCATATCGACTAAAATCAGATATAAAAGGCCTCGTCTTCCTTCTTTTCGAGCACGCGGATGATTCACCATTTTTCTGTAGACTGTAACTGCAAACATTGCTAAAGTCTGATATTCAGTTGTTCGCATTATTTTTACTCCTTCAACCCAAACACTTTTCAATGATGGTGACATGGACCGATATTTTTTGTCTATCTCGATTCCGTCACCCAATACCAACGACGTGATAACGCTCCGGCTAGGTTCAACCTATTTTTAGCAATCTTGTAGTTTAAAAAAATATTACCCATAATTTGTGCATTTGTAATTTTGCAATATATTCCTCAAGTGAATAGCATATAGTAGTTAATAGAATGGTTAATCTAGAATATGTACGACTGGTTGAAAGTTTGAACAGAAGAGATTGTGTCTCTGCCTTTTCGAAAGAGGCACTAGATAAGCGAGTGTGATATGAATGCTATCTAATAATAGCCTTATGACTGTGCTTCAAACAGGTATCCGATACTGTGACTGCGACTACGCTGACCTGTTTTTGGTTTTGTGAACTGGATAATTTCTAACGAGGGGCTAATCATGTTGTACCGGACATGAATGTTTGTCAGTCACTACATGTGACCGAAATACCCATGTTTATCAGATAAGGCTCATTCCCACAAAATGTCAACCAGAAAATTGAAGAAGTGTATAAATGAGTTATAAATTAATATCAGCAGGAGACTGCAGTTAAACTGTTGTAGAAGGGAATGCCACCAGTCGCCAATAAACGTACGCACATTCTCATATGCTCGGCGAGTCAGTACACAGGCTTGACTGGTTTGACTGACTGGCGAGTCTGCAGGTCAGTCAGGCCGTGACCCGTGTCAGCTGGGCTCTCTATGGTCCAGTCGTCGCCGGGCAGGAGTCGCAGTGGGCTCTCTATGGTCCAGTCGTCGCGCGGGCCGGAGTCGCAGCACTGCCGTGACCCGTGTCAGCTGGGCTCTCCATGGTCCAGTCGTCGCACGGGCCGGAGTCGCAGCGTCGCCGCTTGTCGGCCCAGTGCGAGAGGCTCGGACCGGCCAGCCGTGACGGACCGTAGCCGCCACTGACCCGCTGATGCGAACCGTTTTCGATCCGTCCCGCGCCCATCCCCATCCCCATCCTCATCCCCAGCCCATCCCGCGCCCATCCCTCCTCCCCAACCCATCCCTTGCATTATTCTGCGCACTGCACGCCGCACGGCGTACACTATCCATTCTGTGTGTCGCTTTTCGTAGCGTGAATTCAAATGCTTCGGCAAAGCCGCAGTCGCCTGGCAGGCTGACTTGTTTGTGTCCGCCGTGCCGCCGCGGCTCGGCGCCTGCTCTGCCCGGCGCGCGCTGCTAGGAGGGCGTTCCGGACAAAGGCGCGGCGGCGGCTCGGCGGTGGTGGCGGCGGTGTGTGGGGCATCCGTTCCGCCGCGTGATCGGAGGCATTGCGATCGGCGCCCGGCGTCTAACGGACCGACACCGCCGGCCGGGCGGCGGCTGCCGGTGATGGCAGGAGGTGACCGCAGCCGCCGCCGGCAGCCGCACTCTCCGGCAAGCAGACACGCACCGGTCACGGTCACACAGTACTGACCCGGTCCCAGTCACGGTCAGACAGTACTGACCCGGTCCCAGTCACGGTCACACAGTACTGACCTGGTCCCAGTCACGGTCACACAGTACTGACCCGGTCCCAGTCATGGTCACACATTACTGACCTGGTCCTAGGTACAGTACTGAACTGGTCCTAGTCATGGTCGCATAATAATGATTGATTACTGACCCGTCCCAGTCAAAGTACTGACCCCGGTCCGAGTCACGGTCACGCAATGCTGACCTGGTGGCAGTCATAGTACCGACCCCGGTTTCAGTCACAGTGCGGACATTTCCAGACTCGAGTCAGATTTTTGGTTCAGTTGCGTACCTGTTGTAGCTTTACCTAATTATTTCAGAGCGTCTTACTTTCTTAAAGAAACTCTCCAATTGAATACCTTTAAAACTGCACCTGACATCACTCTTTAATCTATATCCAAAAGTCTGAAGTAATATACTCAATATAGTTCACTCGGTCATTGTTGGAAATCAAGGAGTGTGTTTTATACTGAGGGATTAGTCCTTGCAAGGCGCTCCACGGCATTGCCTATTTTTGGACAATGTCACGGTGTAACATAACTATATGTTGTTTGCTGTTTCTGCTTCGCATCGTGATCACTTCATTGCTAGTGTTGATGTTACTATAAGCTTACTGCACGACTTAGCTGGGATTACTCCATAACAAGACTAAACTTGGCGCGGCGCTCGCCGCATCACGGTATGCATCGTGCAAGACTCTGGTGCAGGACGCAGAGATGTCCACTGTGCACTGTGCAGCGGTCACTGACCCTTCGCATGCATTGCAAAGCAGTTGAGTCCACTCTGAAACCAATGTCAAGTTCTTACTTTTAGGGCATTATTTCATTTCGTACCGTATGGGTTCAAGCCGAGGTTTTCAAGCGCGTTAGAACAGCTGTGTGTGGTATACAGGTCAAATTAATATATTTTTAAAATTATATATTCAAACAGAGCTATATCATTGTTGGAATGGGCCCAAATCTATATCGCATGATGCTTGTTTTACAATTGCAATAATCAGGGTCGAACTCGAAGTACACGATACAAATAATTTGTAACGCCAGACACTGCTATCTGGTTAAGGGTAGATAATAGTATTTACGAATCATTAATGGTTAAGGGTAGATAATAATCATTAGGAATCATGAGACCTATTACATGAATGGTGTCATTTTGAAATGCACAAGTTTTGCCTTCTAAAAACAAGTGCATTAACCCCTTAATATATTCAGGTGAAATGCAGCAAGGAAAGCTATTCGTGTTGTACAATCTCATCGCTTGAGTCGGTTCACTTGCCTTCACTTTCTAAAGTACTGCCTATTCAACATGCATATATCAGATTGGCCGACTCAGCTTCGTTTCCAGTGGTTTCGAATTCCTTCCAGCAGCAGAAATCTTACACTACATGATTAAATTTGCCTGTTTTGGTTCGAATTGTTCCAATATACAGCCTTTGTTTCCATCACTGCTGCCATAACAACACTTAACCATTTCTGATTTTACGCCCTGGAAAGCAAACACACGGTGTGGAACCACCTTCCGTTTGGCTTGTGTAGCATACCGCCAGGTGAGTGATGGCTCTGTCACTGCCAGTCAGGAAGTGGTCACTTTCTATCGTGCCGGTGTGCCGGTGTTCTGGCATGTCGTCAGCAGAGCGCCGGCCGGTCGGGAGGGAGGGGAGGGACGCCCGGCGCCGGAACGGACGGTGACCTGGAGCCCCTCCGTCCGCGGCCCCCGGGCGACGCTCACTGCCGAGTGACCACTGCCACTGCCACTCACTGCCGCCCGTCATCCGGCCCCTGCGGCCCGCTCGTGACGCGAACACACAGGCGCAGAGTGAATAGAAAGCTCGTGGCAGGGCGCCGGAGAGGTTTTACTACGCAGGAGCTGGCCACTGCGGGGAAACGCGGGGAGATGTGGGGAGTCGTGGAGAGCCGTGGAGAGCCGCGGAGAGCCGTGGGCAGGCGGCCGCGACAGCCGCTGAAGCGTGGCCGCCGACAGTGGCGGCCAGCTCAGTTCCGTTCATCGCTGGTCTTCCCAGTGTCGCCACCACGCGGAAGAGTCGAGCCGTGACCGCGTGCCGCAATGCCGCGTGACGCCCTGTGGAGCTGCAGCCAGCACCCTCGACAATGTGGAGACAGACACACTCACAGAAACCACCCGGAACATAGGAAATAGTGGCACTGTGACGCGACATTGTTTGTAATTGTTCCGTAACATTATGACACATTATTAATGTGACGTCATCCATTGTTCGTTGTGTTCTGTGATTTTCTACTTATTTTTCGTGACGACTTCTTCATCTGTGTCCATGTTGGCAGGTCTTGCCTCGGCACAGAAATACTATGGCAAGGAACTGGGCTCGATCAAGACGCTCGAGCATGGAGTGAGGGGCACAGTCTACGCGGTGGACTCACGGACACTATTCATCCGCAACTTCAACTACGACGGACAGGGCCCAGGTCAGTCGGACGGGAGGCTGCAGGCGGGCTCTGCAGGCGGGCTCTGCAGTTTGTACGGACCGCAGCCAACTTAGATCCCAATAGGCTCATCTTATACCACTTTCTGTCAGAAAACTTCGTCCAAACATTATTACACATTATTCAGCACGATTGATGCTAAACTTAACCCTCGCACCGTAGGGGGTCTGCGCCGAACACGAACCGTAGGGGGGGGTTGATAACCGCCCCCCCCAGAGAT
>JARBER010066626.1:0-11828 GCA_030265075.1 Balanus glandula | reverse complement strand
CAAATTGTACAAAATCTTCCATTTTTGAGATGTCCTGATGTATATTGTGATCTAACGGGAGCAGTTTCGAGACCCAAGCTTTGCATATCGAATCGGACACGCAAAATCTACCTTTTCATATAAAAAAACTCCATATCGACCTGCGAGGTGGCAATGTCCCTTTAAGCGAAGAAGTCAATTATCTAACTATAACAGGAAAGTGAAATTAATGCCCGTAGAACAGCTCAGGCTGTTTTTCTATTAAAAACACAATTCTAAAGAAAGGTGTTATTTTTATAAGCAAAACCCGCGGGAAACTTCATTGAATTGATTTTCCAATTTATTAAATTTGTAATAAATTTGAAAATTGTGACATGCCGCGAAGCAGCGCAAAATTTTCCATTTTTGTGTAGGCAAAGTCATGATTACCGATAATTTCAACTTGTTTTTTTTTGTTACACCTTATTTAACACAACCCATAAGTTTGTTTTGGGGGGGCCAAAGGACATGATGGCCCCCCTTCAAGGCTTTTGGGGTGGGGCCATGGCCGGATTGCCCCCCCCCGGATCCGCCAATGCGTGGATCGCGCATTTAACATTACACATTCCTGGCCCAGCACTGTATTTACTTGCAAAAAAAACAATACTTCTGACAGGAGAATCTTTTTAGTGAAAAAAGTAAGTTATCTGCAACAGGAAAGTTAAATTATTGCCTGTAGAACGGCTCACGCTCTTTTTCTGTAAGAACACAATTCTAAAAAGTGTTACTTTGATAAACACAACCCTCGGAAAATTTAATTGAATTTATTTTCCAATTAGTCAAATTGTAAATAAGTTTGAAAATTGTGACATGCCGCGATGAGGCGCGAAATTTTTTATTTTTGTGTAGGCAAAGTCATGATTACCGATCATTTTAACTTTTTTTTTTGTTACGGCTTATTTAACACAACCCATAAGTTTTTTTTTGTGGGGGGGGGGGCAAAAGACATGATGGCCCCCCTTCAAGGCTTTTTTTTTGGGGGGGGGGGGGCATGGCCGGATTGGCCCACCCCCTGGATCCGCCAATGATTTTGACACACCTTCAAATTTTGACAAACATTTGCCAGCTTTCATAAAAGTGGAAATGTCGCTTTGAGGTTTATTTGAATCATCTTTACATTTTATTTTTGAATAGCTTGTTTACTAAACATAACCAAATGAGGCATCTTATTGAACCGGTACATTTCATAGTGTTACATTACTGTATAATATCCTATGTTTTATTTAGCGGCTTCATCCTCTAAATCTCCTCCAAATATCGTATCATCTGCGCAGAATTGACCACGCGATGAGCAAATGATTTATCACCGGTAAACGTAAACAAACGGTAGCCGCCCCACACAGAAACGAAAGACAGAGGGGTTGAAGCAGAGCTTCAATTTACTCACGTTTTGCAACTGTAGGAGGTAAGAAATTCAAATTGCAGTTGAAGCTTGTAAAATTAGCAACGAACAGGAAAGTTTTAACATGCCATATTTATATGCATCAGGGATTCAGGAAAGCAGTTTTGAGTTGTTGGAATTAAAATACAATTTTACCCACCTGTTTCAGTTCATCTTCACTTCATGTTTCGCAATCCTGAGTTCAAGATGTGATTTTTCAAACTAATATTTTATTAAGTATAAAAGCCACACCCAGGCGTGTGAGGAATTAATGCCCAGACTCATTATGTATTAACTCTGCATTCATTCTGTTCTGATTCCTTTGGCTCATTCTCATTATTGCTATGGACTGTATTCCTTTCTGGCCTTGACCTAGAGTAAAAACTTGATATCCAGAGATGTCAGAATCTCAGACTTTTCATGCTATCATAATGTTGACAATACTGATGCATTGCTTACATCCTGATAGCATGCCACATGTGACAAGTCAATACAGCTGTCTGGTTTTGCAGCATCTCAATCTTACCCTAATTACTAATCGAAATAGGGTGAAAAGCTGCAACACTTGACAGCTATGTTGTCAGACTTGACATGCTATCAGAATGTAAACAGTTCATCAGTATATCTTCTACATTCCAACAGCATGAAAACTCTGAAATTCTGATGTGTCTTCTGTCTAGAGATAGTTTTTAACCTATTTTAATTTAAGATGATGTAGTTCTGGACAGTTGCTAGCATCAGACTTGTCATGCTATCAGAATGCAAACAATGTATTGGTATTACTATTATCTATATTTTGATAGCATGTAATGTCCAATATTTGAACATGACCAGATATTGAACTTAAACCTAATAGGCTTAGGAATGTGGGTCCACAAAAGCCATGAAGGCATGGACCCTTCACTTAAAAAAATGGAGTTTAGATCAACAATTTTACTCTGTGTAATGAGTCTAGGCTGAGTCTCTTTCAACTAAGCTTTATTCAATGTAAAGACACAAACATTCTCATGCTCTGACATGCGGCATGCTCTGCAACACACAGAAGGAAAGTAAACAATCTGAATGTCACAACACTTTGTTATAGAATGCAAAAGCATAACAGATTTCATCAGACAAAAGCAGCTCAAAACTGCTTATATGTCCTGCATCAGCATAGGGGGATTGAGTTCCTCTCAGTAAGAGATCAAAATTTTGCTGGGCCCTCACTTTTCCTCACATTCCTATTCTACTGTTTAACCCTGACTCCTGACTCCTGAGTGTCACTATTTACGTATCTCTTAAAAACCAAATGAACTGAACGACCAATCAAGTAGTGTTTTTAGTATGCACAATTATTCATGAATATGATACATGGCAAATTTGCGTAACCCAGTGGGACTTGGGAAAGCACTCAGCACTGGACTTCTGACTTACTTTGGTAGTGAAAGAAGCCTTGGATGCTTCAGTGCTTGCCATTTATCATTTGATTCTGAATGGAATGGGGTCAGCGGCAGCTGGCAGCTGCCACACTCTAGGTCAGGTAATGTCAATCATCAGTGAGGTGGCAGAATGTCCAGGTATGCTGGCTATTGGGCTTGGGCACATCAACCTTCTGCCTCCAAATTCCTCCAACCAGCAGGAATGCATGATTATGTGATAAAGGTCAGGCTCAGAACCTATCCATTGCACAACAAGTTCTGTTTAGTTAGGGTCCTGACCTCAGAAATTCCGATGCACAAAATTAGACTGAATGTATCATACAAATTGCTAATCTTATCAATAAGCATATGTGTTAATACCTAGTGGCATGACAAAGGTACTTCTTTATACAGGGACCCCAAACTGCAAGGGTGGGGAATTATCTAGCCCAATGCATGCTCTTGCTGAACATGAAAATAATCCAGAATTTGATCTCTTGTGTCCTTTCAAATATGGATTACAGACCTGCTACAAAGTTTATAATGCACAGGCACACCCTTAAACAAAATAGCTCACCTTACACAATTTTCAAACACTATTTGATTATATTTGAAATCAAATTTGTTATATTTTTTATGAACAGCCATGCACATCAATTCACACCAACCAAACCTCATACATTTTGGTCGGGGGAGTCTTTTCAGTGATATACCACATTTACTCTTATTTAGAGAAAAACTGACAGTAAATAGCAATTCCACAATCTCATTTCAGTAAACTGCCCTCAAAACACCAGGATTATCATTACTCACGTCAAAATAGTAAATATAACAGGCCCAACCTTCCTGTATCTCTTCAGCTCTGATGCCATTTGCAACTGGATATGCATGATGTCAAAAGGTTGTAACACCACCAAAAGCATCTATCTGCCATACCTAAAATTCTTGAGATTCCAAAAACCCTCCAGAAGCCTCTGAGTCATGCTCTGGGACAAGGACTGTGTATGTGGTACTAGTTTTGGTAGCTGGATGGGATTAATTCTATGTGGCGCAGCCTGTGGCAATGATGCAAAATGCAATGATATTTTGGAATCTTGAGAATTTCTGATGCCAATATAGATTATTCATGTGTGGGGCTGTTTGCAATATGACTAAAAAATGCAGAGAATAGCCACTTGCAGTCAGCTGACTCATTATGCCAGTGTTGCAGAAAGCACTGTCAATTACTGGTGGATTGGGTTAAGTTTTTGGGGTGGTAATAAGATGAAAAAACACGGTTTCAGTGCAGTTTTAATAGAATGTGACATGTCAAATTAATATCAGCTCAAATTGTTATTGTTATTGTTATGATAAATTAATGTTAAATAGTCAGTTTTTCTCCAAATAAGGAGTGCAAGAGTGATATGTAGTATAGCTGTCTTTTCAGTCAATAAAACTTGCTGATAGGGTCAGGGGTTTTCAACATGGTCTGGAATACTGCCAGTTCTCACTTCTCAGTTCAAAACTACTACTGAGATCTCAGTTCAAAACCCCATGTTAAATGTGAGCTATATCTTTTAAGAAGTAAGAACTCATTCTTATGCCAGGGGTTTGGGCTTGTATCATTAACTATGAACTTCACTTTGAACCCTCACATCATTTGTTGTTTACTAGGTGTATTTGCAGTGTGTTGATTAAAAGAAAAATATGTTTCAACCTTGCCTTTATGTTAGGACGATGCTGTGTGCTCTTAATTTCAAAGAAATATTCACTTTATAGTAAAGATTCAACCTAGAACTATATATTGAACGAATTAAGATGATAATCGTCCCCATTTGCACTTTTAGGTAGACTTTGTGCTATGCATATTTCAGAAATATTAACATGATATTCCACTGTGTACATCTCTGTTAGTGTTACAACAATGCATTTTTTTAATACAATGCAAACTGAATACAAATGATAAAGTTTACCTTTATTTCAGTAGACTGCAACTATCAGCTTTGTACCATGGAGGAAAGTAATGGAGAAGTAGGCAGCATATCAGACTCTCAGTATCAAGATGCCACAAGCACAGTGGCAACAGAAGCCTCGCAGGCATCAGCAGAGTCATCAGAGAAAGACTTCAAAAAGGTATGAGGAGTGGCTGTCAGTGAAAGCTTGATATGAAACTGACATTTTACTCCAGTTGATTGACTCATGATTGATTGATATACTTCAAGTCAGCTATGGAGCATAATTATTTTCTTGTGCATTTATTGTCAATTTTGTTTTCATATCCAACTTCATCCCTTTGCTGGGAAAGATACTGATACTAACCATGAGTTATGATATCAGCGTATTTGTTTTGAGCATTACTTCCATTGCCCAGTCAACGTCTGTGACAATCTGTCCAGCTGGCTACACATTGTGATTATATGATATTGTGTTATTCCTCCACAAAGTCTTGCTCTCTTTCACCACCAGCAGACTGTAAGACACATAAACTTGTGAGTGTTGTGGAGATCTTATAACCTGCCCTGACTCTTTGTCTGTGTGTTTATTGGCAGCATTAGCTGCTGTGAGCTGTGCTGGCAGTCTCGCTATCTCACTGACCGCCCCTGTCGGTGTCTCACAGGAGCCGCTATGCGCCGTGATAGAGATCTCCGTCTCCGAGTCGGAGCGGCGCTACAACGGCTCGATGAACCTGACCGAGTACTACACGGCCTACCTGATCGAGACGCGCGTCACCGACCCGGCGTTCGGCGGCGCGCTCAGCCGCCAGGGCGCGCTGTGGCGGCGCTACAGCGAGTTCGAGACGCTGGCCGGCTACCTGGGCGAGGCGTACCCGTACGTGGTGACGCCGCCGCTGCCGGAGAAGCGCGCCTCGCACGTCTGGCAGAAGCTGGCCACCGACCCGTTCGACTCGGAGTTCATCGACCGTCGCCGCGTCGGACTGGAGGTGAGAGAACGGGAGAGGAGGGAGGGAGGTGAGATGCTTTGTGAGATTCAGTGGCTCTGGGTGACAGCAGCGGTGCTGGTTAGCTGTGATGCGGCGAAACCAGGCTCTGGCTTAAATTTGCCAATTCTGGGTCCGCTAGGTCAATTGATATGCTGACCAGAATGTTTCCTAGAATCTTCTCTATGTCTGTTTCTCACAATAGTTCGTCCAATATTGTTTACGTTGCATACAGACGATTTGGATAGCTGCATTGTGATATAAATAAATGGTGCGCTTGCTGTAAATGAATTGTGCGCAAATCGGAGTTTCTTACGCCTCAATTGTTTTCAGAGTTTTCTGTTACGAGTGGCATCGCACCCGATCCTGTCGTGGGACCCGATCTTCTTCCGCTTTATCCAGGACGAGAAGGACTGGAAGGAGATTGTCATCGGCACAGGTAGGTGCTCTTCAGCAATGAAAAATGGAAGAACATTTGTCATCCAGCTGTTAAAACTTAAAGTTCATCTTAGGTAAGGCATTTAACGATCGAAGTTCTCCCACGCGCAATGTTTGAAAGACGTCAAAGATTTGAACTTTCGAAGACTGATAGGCGCTGCATCATGCATTCAACCATAAGTTTCTGCATAAGCTTGTATAGCACATTTCCGTCGTTCAGCTCACATCTAGACTGCGTTAGTCTGTTCAGGGACCGAGCCAGAGTCTCCGGTTTCGCATTGCTCTCACTGAGGTCAATAAAGTGCCAGATTTGCTGCAATCCTCCAACGCTGGCTTTGGATTCGGCTTTGCTGCTAAATTATCGGGCAGGGTCTTAGGATTGCTTTGAAGCCAGGGTGCGGAGTGAAAAATTTAGCCTAAAAAGTAGCTAAAGAGAGTGGAAAATGCAGTCTGTAAAGACCATCAGTCTCAGCTTTTTCAAAACTTGTTCATCAGCATACGTTGTTGTAAATGACAACAGTTCCCTAACCTGTTTTTAACCAAAATATATTGTTATTATCATTGTAAATATTAGTGTTATAATTATCTCATACATCTTGATTCATGGAGTAGAAAATTTGCCGTTAAACTGGGAAAAAGAGTGGAAAATTAGTACGCACTTGATGTCGCTTTCCACCCTAATTTTGCAATCCTGGGACACTGTCAGCGGGGCCTTACTTACTGGCTGCTCTTCGCGCTTTTGCTCCTGCAACATGCCCAAAAATGTTTAAAAATTAAACTCAGCTTTATCGGTTATATTTAGGGTCTAATCCCATTGTCCGTAATTGCCGACATCGAAGACGTTGGTTTTGGTTTCAATGTTCCGGAAGCTACTTGTCACTTAACTTTTGTTCGCTCAGAGGCCATTCTTATAACAAAACATGGGCTCTGATATGCGAACTACCTACTTTTCACGTCTCAAAAATAAAACCAAGAAACTCAATAATACCAAGCATGCTGTCGTTTTCAACTTATTATAATGGCCTCAGGTCATCAATGATCAAACGTGAAACACAAAGTAAAAATTTAATTTTTGAGACATGCTATGGCAGTTTATGACTTAATATGCGTGGCCGCTTGGTTATCGTCCTAATTTTCCTGTCATAGAGGTGTTTTCCCAGGTCAGTAGACAAGGTTTTCCTCATAGATATGAGATAGGTCACCTGAACTTCTGTCACGCTCCTATTGAAATATCATAGATCCGCTCCCGGTGAATATCCCGGCTATCCCCGTGAAAATCCTGGTCTCGGTTTGTACTGACCGGATTTCCCAGTGCTCAACAGCAATATGCCTGATGATAACATTTCTGCTGGATTGAAGCGCGGGGTAGCCACAGCTTTGCGGATGCTGTTTGGCTCACTGTTTGTTCCGTGCGCGGTCAAGGCTTTGCAGGAAATATCGGCCACTTTGTCGGCACACCGCCCAATTTGGAACCGCAGCCATAATATGTATCCGGCAATTGGTCTACAAATGTTGCTGATAAAACCACCACTTGTGGCTGCATCCTGGTGGATGGTAAGCTGTTGCATTGCTTTGGGTGGCAGTTAGCTGTTGCGCAGTGTATGAAACCTTGAGTGTAGTACAATGTTATCGTCCACTTTTGCACCCACAGGCCACAATAGTATGTGGTTGTTGAATCCTGTCTTGTTATTAGAGCTATGTTGTTATTTATCGAACATCATCGCTTCAGCTTTTTTTCTACCGAGTATAAGCCGCTTCGTCGGTCTGCATTGTCTCTTGTCAGATCAGAACGCTCGTTGCTGAATGTAACTCAACAACAAGCAAGTCATGCCCTAGTGGCGTGAGTGATATATCCTTGTTGTCATGTATTCCGGTCGTCTCGTGTGCGGCGCGCTAGTCACATTATTGTCTATCGTCGCCGTCCGTCGGTATCAGGGAGCCATACAGCCGAGTGTAGCCGTGGCAGTTGCGACGATCGTCAGCCTATTGGATATCAGTGTTGGAGTATGTATTTCGTGATCTTGTCCCGGATAGTAAGAGTCGATAGTTGGATAGCGAAATTGTGTTTCTAGGAAAACACATCGTTTATTTTTTTCAATTATCTTTGGTAGAAAGTAAGAAACCCTGATATATAATAGATATTACAGCTTTTTGGGAAATATAATTATATTTTAACTACAATATCAGTAAAATTAGATGAATGACATCAAATTTTCAAGGACAAAGACTGAAGAGAAAAATTACTTTGACCTAAAAAAAATCAGATATTGGGGAAAATTATCGAGCTGTTGGTTATCTATCATGGTCACTTCTGCCGGTACTGCACACCCGCGGGCGTATCGCTGCAAGTGTCCGATAATGTAGCTCACCGCAGAACTGAGGCTCATGCCGTGGCCGTGCCGCAGGTTACCTGGAGAAGGTGGAGCGGCAGCTGAAGTCTCTGAACGCTACCATCCGCGTCAGGAAGGGCGACAGTCGGTTCGATGAGCTGCTCACGTACGGCAAGGAGCTGGAGGTGAGAGTGCGCGACTGCCGTGGAATTATCGTGGCGGGGTGTGGTACTGGAGGTGAGGGCATTCCGATACTGGAAGTTATTCGTGGCGGGATGTTGTCCCAGCATGTGATAGTATGTGGTGGTACTTGGACTATCCCTATTAGAATATGAAATATAAAAAAATGTATTATGTATTGTTTTTCACATTGTTTGGAAATGTGCTGTTATTCTACTGTTTGTCTACTGAAATCTACTTAGCTATGCGTCCCTTGCTTGACTGATACATTAACGTCATCGCAAACCCTTATCCCCATCCGTTCCACTTCCTTACATAGACAACTACCCCCTTCCCCTCAACGCCCGCCGCCATCGGCCCTGCCTCGCGCCTCCTCCTGACACCGTGCCGCGTGGCCTCCGGCAGACGCACCTGTCCAACGTGCTGCGGTCGCGCGCGCGGCTGACGGACGCCACGTACGCGGTGCGCCGCCACCACGCCAGCTACGGCCGCGTGCTCAGCCAGTGGTCGGCCATCGAGACGCAGATGGGCGACGGCCTGCAGCGGGCCGGACACTACATGGACGCGCACGCCGCCAGCATCGACACCTTTGTCGAGGAGGAGGAGGTATGGAGGATCGGGCGTGGAGAACCGCAGAGCAGATGTGCGGTATGCACGGGTGAACAGGATCTGTTAAAGCATGAAGGATGTTTGTATTTACAACATCTGTTCAGTGCTTGTTATCGATTATGTTCAGCAATATCCGTCTTCGGTGTGGATTGTCATCAGTGTATCTTCTGTTCATGACATTGACTGGCTGGTATGCGTGCCGTCCACTGCCTGGAGGGCCTTCCCTGCCAACTGGTTCGTGACCCGCTCTCACTCGATACACCTAAACCGCCTCCGCAGATGTACATAGACCAGCTGAAGGAGTACATGTACTACGCAGCGGCGCTGCAGGCGGTCTGCCACAAGTACACGATGCGGCAGTACCAGCTGGAGCGGCTGGACGACTCGCTGGCGACGCTGTCACAGCGCCGGGAGAACGCGCTCCAGGGTCAGTTCCGGCCGGGCAGACACCTCGCTCGCCACCACTCCTCCATCCTGTTGCCTTTCTAGCAAGGCCCTGACAATGCGTGGTATCAAACTCAGCGAATGTCGCCTGTGCCTAGCAGGCCGGTAGTTCAGGTTGATTTGGAACACTGAAAAGTTTGCGATAGTCCGTAATCTGGTATTGGTGTTTGGGTTATTATCCGTTTGGAGACTTCTGGTCTTGACCACTGCATGTCTCAAGTGACGATGATGTTGGCCCGATGCCGGCAGGTAAACCGGGCCTGATGTGGCGGCTTCTGGGCAGTGTCGACACGGACGAGGTTCGCGAGATGAAAGTGGCGGACATCGACCAGCAGGTGGCCGATACTGAGAAACAGATCCAGCAGCACACCGAACAGCTCAGGTGGGCTACTGTCCTGATACCGAGAAACAGCCAGAAACAGCTGGTGTACGTGGCTTTCGATGATCGGTGATGTCATGTCATGCTGTGTTATTTTGTAAACTTAAACTCCCACTATTACTTCTATTGTCAAATTTCTAAGCTTTTAAAACCAAGACACTCACCTTCATGGTAAGCGTATGGCTTTCGAGTAGTGGATGAGCTTACGTGTACATGGTGTTGTCATTGCTAACACGAGAGGCCTCTTGCACCACACATTCTACCGCGGTAGATTTTGTAGCACCCTTCTCTTGCACCAAGCACCATTGCGGTAAGAACTTAGTATACATAGATAGTAATCAGCATTGGTAAATCAGTAAGAATCAAATAAATAACCGTTATTGGTGGATTATTTTCTTACCGCAATGGTGCAAGAGAAGCGTGTTAAAAAATCTACCGCGGTAGAATGTGTGGTGCAAGAGGCCTCAGATGGCAGTGTAGACGCGTGTTTTGTTTACGTCTCGAGACGTCTCTTTAGGGAGAATAAAATTCGGTTGGGACCGGTTTCGCGCGTAGGCATGTATTTTAAATCCTACAATCAAGCCGTGTTGAACAAAGATATCACGTATTTGCTTCGCTCAATCTGGGGAATCATTTGGCATACTCTCTTATACTGTTGTTGTTTTGCTCCCAGTGAGTTTGTTGAGAAGGCTCTGGAAGACGTTGAACGATTTCACGTCCGAAAAGTTAAAGATCTTCGAGAAACCATCATTAACTACATGAAGCTGCAGATTCGTATCTGCAAAAAGGTACGTAATGAACCCACCTCCAGCAGTGAAAGTTCTTGCAGTGTGCAACATTGTAGTAGACTTCAATTATATTTATATCGGACGAGGTTCTAGTATAAAACAGCCATAATACTAATAATAGCAACAATGATAGGTGTTTGAATTTGAGCGCGCGGTTGTAACTAGCTGTTTCTGGTATGTTGACAGAATGTGAGCAGTTACAAAGTTGCGGTGCCTACATATCTTCCGAATAAAATTTGTCATGGCTATACATTTGTCACCAGTTCGAATCGCTTAATGACATCCTTTCCCATTTCAGATCAGGTCATATAACTATTAGTATTAAAATATACTCAGGTTTGATCAGTTATTTTTTGGCTTATTTATTGGGACCAATACCGAATACCGATGCCTCATTACTTATTTAGTTAACAGGGGCAATAAGGCTTACAGCCAGTACATGAGTGTGCAGTGCGATGTGTACGCTTAACTGGATTTCGTGTAAAAGATATTCGTCCTCTATATAGGACATTTGCGGCTAATAGCAAGATTAAAGTAGATGTGTTTATTTTATTAATTGCATTGACAGTGTGCTTACTGCTTTGGGCATTTAGGCAGTGACCTCCGAAACGAAAAACGAATCGTTGCGGCGTCCTAAAGCCCAAATCATCATCGCCTCCGAAGCTGTTATACTTTCCCTAACTACATCATTGTGATCATTATTTTGATCTTCGCTATTATTTTCAAGCAAACTGGTTTCAGGGGTATTGTCTCAGTTCGTCTTACGTGTGAGCTTCGCCACGCTCAAAACCGATAAATAACTGACAATAACAATAATAAAATAATCAACCAGTCCACAACAGTATGCCTAGCCCATGATGATAAGCGTAGCTCTTTCCTTTGTGACAGGGTCTGCAGACGTGGCGTCACTTCCGCGACTGCGTCGACAGTCTGGACGGCTCTCCGCA
>JARBER010066625.1:0-18776 GCA_030265075.1 Balanus glandula | reverse complement strand
TCGGGGATCCCACCCACCACAGGAGCTCCGTCCCGGGCGGACACCGCTGCTCGGGAGCCGGTCACTCGGGGATCCCACCCACCACAGGAGCTCCGTCCCGGGCGGACACCGCTGCTCGGGAGCCGGTCACTCGGGGATCCCACCCACCACAGGAGCTCCGTCCCGGGCGGACACCGCTGCTCGGGAGCCGGTCACTCGGGGATCCCAGCCACCACAGGCGGACACCGGAGGTCCGGGGCGGACACCGCTGCTCGGGAGCCGGCCACTCGGGGTTGGGTACCACGAGCCATCCTTGCGCCGATTAAAAAACGGGGCACAGTATGTTACATAATTGTTTAGCTGAACGTGCCGTCAATTTAGTTTTCCTCTAAGTCACGAAGTAGTTCATTGAAATGCTGCACGGAACTGGTTTAATGATGCATCAACTCGTTTATGTATTATCATGTATATACTTTTGCTGCAGACATAAATAAGGAACATACGTGCTTCATGAAACGAAGTCAATGCCTCGTTAAAAGGAAATAATTTGGATCAGATTGGACGACGCCTACTGATCTTGAATTAAATGTCTGTCCCAGGGTGATGCAACCTTGTTGCCCCGTGGCTGCAGAGATACCTCTAGTATAGTACCTACGTTTAGCCAGGTATTGCTTCATCAGTTTCATTGGCCAGTTATCGTCCATATTCCAGAAGCGGGTCAGGTCACCAAGGCGGCCATCCTCTCGGTTGCAACTTGCAATAAGCGCTGGCTATCAAGGTATCTGCACTTTCTGCGGGGTCGCGGGGGAGTGGGACGCCCCACGGAGTCGTGATCACGGGGCCGGATCCCACCCCCGGCCTTCCCCCGGCCCCGCCCTCCTGCCACCCCGGCCGGCCAGTCCGCCGAGGTACCGCTATGATCCCTCTGCCAGTCCTTCGTGACTGCGGTGGCAGCGGCAGCAGTTACATGAGGCATGCTTTTTTATTGTGTTGATGACTCGACAAATATTTCACTCGAGTCCACTGCCGACATCATTAGCTCGTTAGTACTTGTCTCTAAACTTCACATCCCACGATAATGCTAATATGCATCTATTTTTTCGAAGTTATCTATCATTACACGAAGTTTTTTTTACTCTTTGATCTACACAGTAAATCTTAAAAGGTAGGTAAAGCTCGATGACCAGTAGATAAGAATCTTTAAGTCATTAATGAATTGACTTTGAATAATAAATGTTTTATTCAATTAATTACTTTTTCAACTACATAATTTTTAAACTTCAAATAAAATGTAATATCTTACAATACACCATTTCGAAGGATCAACACCAAGAACACGCTAGCCTGGTAACGGCCTTGGGTGGAATGTCTGTCGCATTTTCCGATAAATGTACCGACATGTTACAACACACGCATCGTCCATGGTGCGTCAATCACCGGCTGTCGCTACCGACCGGACCGGCTGTTCGCCGACAGAGCCGTGTTTCGAGACCGCTCGAGCCGTGCGTGCAGCCACGCTCGCTGCCTCGGAGAGTCGAAACCATCAATTTGACGGCCCGGGCCGCGGCGGCCGTTTTCACACTGAAATCCCAACAATGGGAAAACGAACGCCCGGCTAGTAATTTTGTCGTAACTAGAACTGATTGTTTTGCGGCTTACTGGCGTGATCGATGATTACTTAATGGTTTTTCTACGCTGTGATTGTTCAGGTATCGATCGATTTCTTGAATCGCTGGAACGAAACTCTCCGTGTGATCCCACCACAGTACCAATTGTATTCACTTTCCACAAATCGTACTCGATGTATTTCATATGAAATCGAGAATTATTGTGCAGCCACCGTAAGATGGATCACTATCTGCTTAGCTCTCATGACATTATCTGTGGTACCTATTACCTAGTTACAGCCAACTACCAGGACCTAAAATTCATTTCGAAATATCCGTCCTTCGTCTGTCATTCACCATATTTTCGTGCACCTCAGTCCTCAGCTATGCATCTCACAGAGCTCTGAAACCCACTAAGAGCACAAAACACTCACTAAAAATATCACCCGGACCCGAGATGCCCCACTCTCCCCTTTTACAGACAACTGCAGCTAACTGGCCCCTGCAGCAGATGGCTCGGCTGACTCGCCAGTTCGCCACACAGCAATGCGACTCACCGCTGTTGTAGATGGCCGGCTCGATGACGTCGAAGCGCTGGTCCACGGCGGCCACCGCGTCGGCCACGTCCCGGGACAGGTCACGGAACGAGATGTGCGGCATGGTGAACCGAGGCCCGGCCGGGATCGGAGGGATCTCCACAGCCGGCCGCAGCGGCCCCGTCCGCACCGCCTGGCGCTTGTGAAGCCGCACCGACTTGCCTGTCGGACACACGAGCGGGGTGGTCAGCGAGCTGAGCTTGATCAGGAGGTGCAGCGATGGGGACATCTGTGTGGCAAATACTTGCATTGTGGCGATTCACTTGGGGAGAAACATGAAGTTACTGATGCCGTGTATCATCTCCATCCGGTATAATTCAACTGTCACCCCAGCGGGCATATATTGTTACAGCTCACAGTAATGTGTGGGTATGATGCCGTGACATGCGTTCTTTTCTTTTTGAAATGACACGCTTGGCCAAACCACGCTGTCCTACGTGACTGCACAGTCACAGCCGGCCTGGATTTACAGCCTGTAGCGCAGTCCAGTGGCCGGTCAGAAATCATAGCCACTGTGAGTTATGACCGCACCAACACACCACACAGTGGCAATCATAGCCAGCCGGTGTCATACAACATAAATCTGCGCAATGCTAAGGCAGTTACACTGCGGTAATACCAGCCAACAGGCCACGACCAGCAGACGGCCTCAGAAACGCCCTCTGACGCTCGACTATCGCTCGGCTACCCTCGGTGCTCGGTGCTCGGTGCCCGACGCTCGGTGCCCGGTGCCCGGTGCCTGGTGCTCGGTGTTCAGTGCTCGGTGCTCGGTTCTCGGTACTCGGTCCTCGGTGCTCACCTGAGTCGATGACGACCCGGCCTGCCTCGCCGACGTCCACCAGGTCTATGGCCGTGACGGCCGACACCAGCAGCAGCAGCGGCAGCGTCACACCCCAGCATCCTCGCCTGGAACGGCAGGAATACGTCAAACTCGTGCCAGAATCACGCCAGCCACACTTCAGACACGTGCCACACTCACGCCAGACACATGTCCGACACACGTCAGACACGTCAGACACACGTCAGACACGTCAGATACACGCCAGACACACGTCACTGTCAGATACGTGCCAGACACACGCCAGACACACGTCAGGCACATGCCAGACACACGTCAGGCACATGCGAGACACACGCCGGACACACGTCAGCCACATCTCAGCCACGCGCCGGCAGCACGGGACAGTCGTGACGCACGCGAGACAATAGGCGCGCCACCGGAGCAGAGCGCTGCTTCAGCTGATTGAGATGCTTTCCACAGCATTCCCCTTTGTTTTTTTTTTACAGTCTTCCCTAATTTTGATGCTGTTGTCCGCAGCCTGCCATGATTTCAGTGCCGTTGTCCCTAGCTTGCCTTAATTTCGGAGGAGTTTTTGTTTAGCAGTCCGCAGCTGTGCGACGGCTCAGTTTAGCAAGGCACGGTGGCGACTCGGCTTTGAAGTCGGCTTATTGCATGCTCTCTCAAAGTCAAGCCTCACCACTTGCATCATATACGGCCGAACCAGTAGGTATAGTGAGCCGATCACGTGGTCCTGGTATGCCGTTTGTATCATGATCACGTGACCCTGCTCTGCTGTCTGTATGAACGTCACGTGACCCTGGTCTGTCGTCTGTATGAACGTCACGTGGCCATGGTCTGCCGTCTTTATGAAGGTCACGTGACGCTTAGGTACCCGTCTGACCGGTCCTGCAGGGACGTGCGAGGGAGGCAGAGCACCCATTGCCTGCGAATCACTTCGCCCAGCAATGTCACACGTGCTGGTAAACATTATGTCTATATCAATTAAACAAGAACGTCTTATAACAGGTCAGCGTTATGATCAATGCTGGCGTTTCGATGGCTCATTATAGTTTGATTCGCAGTCCACGATAATGCAATGCAAGTTCATTAAAAAAAACGTGCCGCTCCGGTCAGTTATCGGACAGTGTTGATCTGGTCAGTAATCAAACCAATAACTTGTCACCGTGATAAAACAATATGGTAAGCATTCCAAAACATTGAACACACTCTCTTTTTTACTTTTCTAGACCTAAACAAATGAGCCATTGTATGCTAAGTATAAATGTGGAAAAAATGATGCTACAAACCGGATAAGTCATTAAATGATCACAGCTTCAACCATGATGTTGCCACACAAAATCGCTGCACCACACAGCGCAACTTGTATAATATGCCAATGCTTGTGGTATAATGAGTGAGTTTTAGGGCCGCCATTTAAGGATTCGTTTAAAGCCTTACTTTGACGATGCAGTACCATGCAGTATGCGCACTCAAATTACCCTTAATTAATGCCAGCTTCTCACGCCACTCGACGAACTGCGAAAGCAGGTTGCGCTCTAGTGGCTGCGCGCTCTGTTTCTGGTGAATTAAACACAACTGATTGTGTAGCAGGCAACGAGACGAAATGGCTCAGAGTCTGAATGTGGGTACCTATAACTCTGTGTTGGGATGCGGCTGCAATGGCCTCTCGTGCTGTCAGCTCACTCACTACGATTGTTATCACAGTGTTAGCCGAAGATTGTTTTAGTACCATGCTGTTACTTTATAATTAAACACATTTTATTAGTAGATAATTGCGGGCAAATAATGCGACCATTCAGCCATGACCATGAACCATTTAAAGAGTGAAGTGTAGAGTGCAGTTAGAGGTCAATAAACATATCCGATAGACTGTGAACATGATTAATGTCGGTTCGCATAGCTCTGTCGGGGACGGCCGTTCAGAGTTACGAACTCTGACAGCGTGAGTTCAATGTCACTAACACTGACAGGGTGTGTTGAGTCTCTCTGGTCCTCGCCCCCTCAGACTCGCTGCCTGCCACTGAGTGGGATGAAGCGTGGGTAGCAACAGTGGCCGTACATGGGTCCAATGACGTCATCGGTGCCATCCGCTGGACCGTGGCTTCTGTCCTCTCTGCCACTGAACCGTGTCTACTGTCCTCTCTGCCACTGAACCGTGTCCATTGTCCACTCTGCTGCTGGACCGTGTCCACTGTCCAATATCCTATGTCGGCTCTGACGGGCACACTCACCCAACTTTCTACACTAAATCCAAGCCCGTTAGCTGGAGCTATGTGGGCGTGTAGTAGAGGACAGAGACCGCGCGATAAAATGTTATCTGTGAAATATGTGGCTTGGGGTGTAAAAATACATGCTATCCCATAAAAAATGGGCTGTAATGTTGCCAGTAAAAACTATGTGAGAATGTAATGTAGAGTTCAACGTTTGAACACATTCCTATTACGTAAAGCGGCCGGGTGAGACTTCAATTATATACTATATAGCATAACAAATTATCGTTCGGAAACTGCAATACCACATACAAAGATATCCTGCGAATAGCGACTGGAGACTTCAACGCAGCACGACAGTATATCGGACGGTAACTGCAGTACCGCATGTAAAGATATACCGCGAATTTCGAAGATAGGCCAAACCACGAAGAGGTGCATTTTTGGAATATCTTGCCCACACCATTGTGTCGGGCCTGGTCAGTGTTGGTCCGCACATCACGCGACGGTGCTGCTCGGGTCAGGGCTGCCTCGGTCAGTGGCACCGGTCCTTTCAGTGCTGCCTCGGTCAGTGGTACCGGTCCTTTCGGTGCTGCTTCGGTCAGTGGCACCGGTCCTTTCGGTGCTGCCTCGGTCAGTGGCACCGGTCCTTTCGGTGCTGCCTCGGTCAGTGGTACCGGTCCTTTCGGTGCTGCTTCGGTCAGTGGTACCGGTCCTTTCAGTGCTGCCTCGGTCAGTGGTACCGGTCCTTTCGGTGCTGCCTCGGTCAGTGGTACCGGTCCTTTCGGTGCTGCTCCTGTCAGTGGCACCGGTCCTTTCGGTGCTGCCTCGGTCAGTAGGTCGGACCCGCTGAGCGGCGGGCCAGGTGACGGACGTCGTCACGGCCCGGGCCCGGCTGAGTGAGGTGACTCCGTGACTCTCGGTAGACTCTCTCCGGTGGCGTCTGGCGCTGGCGTCTGGCGGTGGCCGGTCAGCGGGTGCCGATGTAGGGCAGCAGTGACCCGCCGGTCACGGTCGGCTGGCTGCCGCCGGACAGCCGGCCCGCGTCCCAGCCGCGCCGCCCGTCTGACGCGCCGCGCTCGCCCCTCTTTTGTTCTCCCCGGCCGCCGGTATGTACAATGCTGCAGGCTCGCGAGGCCTTGGCACCGCCGCCCGCCGCCGCCCATCTTGGTCAGAGTAAACAGATTAGATCCGACGGTCAAATGGCCGGTGCACCGGTCAGACATGAGCCTCCAGCACAACACCATCCAAACTATCACAGGAGAGCAGCTGTCTGATGCTGAACTAACACAGCAGAGGCTGTCAGTGCGTCGCCAAACACGATGTTTGTTCTTTCAGTCTGTTGTTCAATACATTTATATGTATTCAACATTCAACATTCAACAACATTCAACAAATTCCTGGATGTCATACTAAGTCAAAAATAACTTCAGGTCGTTGTATCCCTTGAATGGATGACAAAGAAGACATTTGATTGTGCCTAGGTACGGATGCATTATGCTTAAGGCTGTGACTGAACCCTCCAGTCTTGTCACAGGTTGTCGGGACTTCAGTTGGTGCGTTAAACAGCATTGAATATGATGTGACTGGCACGTTAAGCTCTGCATCGTACTGAACTTGAAGACATATGTAACAGTATACAGCTGTTACCGCTCTACACATATAACTACTGTTCCTGTTGAGTTGCAGTAGGATAAGAATGTATAAAGCAAACCGAACAATTTAAGAAACAGGATATAAGTGCTTTTGCTGCGACCTTGTTTTACTGTAAATGTATGAACAACATGACTTGCTAGCAGAATATTTTGTAGATGCAGCTGACGATTTCAATGTTTAAACAGCGAGTTTCCTCAAGAAGCCGTCAAACTTATGTAAACTCGTGAAACTTTTGCCAGCAATCACTATAATGAGTCCAGATATGGTAAAAGTGGGCAGAAAAAAGAACGATAAATTGGCTTCTTTTTAAGTGAAATGGTCGAAAATGGTGTACTCATTAAAGGCACACATGCTGCTTAATGTAAGTCGCTGCTCCACTTTGTTACTTAATTTGTCAACGCCATTTCACTGCTTCCAAATTTATAATACTTAAAGTTTAATGTGAAATACAAAATGACTCAAGTCTCAGGTTGATGTCGGCCAAGGAAAACCCCAGTGAATGTAAATCGCAAACCTAGGAGGATTAGTAATTTTAAGGTAAGAAGGAATATCGGCCATGGCGTTGGATTCCAGTTTCGGCCAGATAGGGTTACATCAGATAGCCATCTGTGGCACTCCCAGTTCCTGGTGGAAGCTCCTGTGTCCATCTTAAGTTGCAAAACGACTCCAACAAACTTGCCTCACCTTTAGCCAAAATATAGTTTTGCGGCACTTTAAACTTGAGGCGGCAGAAACAGAGCATTATAAACCATCTGTTATAGCAGATTAACCCAGCAAAAGACCTAATCAAGTGATCGCGGCACCTTTAACACCTCAACCAACATATTATCCTAAAATCTTCACACAAAGGCTGGAGCGACCGATGCCTACTTTCCCACACCCCTGCTGGTGAAATGGGTCGGTCTGCGTATGTGCGCCACAAACGGACGCGGCGTCAGTGCACCGCACAGCCGCCGGACACTTAACAACAGAATGCGCCCGGTGGCCCCGGTCTTCTCGTGAGTGAGTGAGTCATTTGTGTTGTTTTTTTTTTTTGGGGGGGGGGGGGCTCATAAAGCTCATAAAGGCTATCAAGTGCCCCCGGTCTTCTCGCCAAGACATCCACAGCGCTGCTATAAAAGCACGTCACATTAACGATGGCATACATGGCAATGCTTTGAAGGGGAACATTTACTGTGTAGACGAGGAGCGGTCAGGAAGTACCTATTTGTCATTGGAAACGGTCTTGAACACCCATAAGAGTCGTGCATATTATTGGGCAGGAGGCGTAGTTTTACTTTTTTGAAAGGACCCTTTAATGTGTTGAAGTTCGAAGTCAACAGGTGGTAAATTCAACCAAAAGTCCTGCTAGGATTCGTCATATCATAGGCACTTGGCAGTATTCTTCTGGAAGGAGGATAGAGCGTACTTAATCTAGGGCCGGTAAAACGAAAGCCGAAAACAGGCGGTAGCATGGCTTTTCATCTGGCTTGTTAACATCTGCATCGGTCTTTCATTGCTGAGCCTCAGATGAACGGTTGTGGTTGTTAGGTTTCACTGCTGCAGACGGGTGGGTGTCACCCGTGATGCTCCGGTGCCTGAGAGAGATTTCAGCCGGTCCGTTATCTCCGCGGAACGGGCACGTGTGAAGCAGCACGCCACTCGTCCTGGAGGAGCCGAAAGGTTGAAACACAGCCGATGTCGGAGGGGCCACGGGAGGGAAAACTCGCTACATATATCGGAAGCTTGATATACAACTTTGAATTCATGTACAGGGTCTCACATATTTAGTAGTTGGTTTAACAAAACGACATTTTATACGTGCACCTTTATTCTGTTAAAAATATGCTACTGATCTCCGTATTTACATGTCTGTGTTATGAGACATGAGTCTCATGATTGAGATATGTTAATGCGGATGCTAATATTGACACATGTTAATACGGTGCTATATTTTGAACAGAATAACGCTGTAACCACACAATGTTTACTTTTTAAACCTACCACTAAATATATGGAGCCCTGCACCTAGTGAAAACAGCATTTAGCCCTTTTCGTCTGAAATTCCGCATCACATAACTAGCGTGCGCCATAAAGCTTCACTATTCGTAATATGCGTCACTGCGTGCCACACATATTTTTTTTCCTCAAACATTCTAGACAAGGTTTTCCTACCTGTGTTTCCTATATTTCGTTTCATTCAGCGGTGGTTCCGGCAGTGATCGCTACACACAATTTCTTTATTTTTAGCTCCGCCTGACATCCGTCTGTTACGTTAAGGAGGCACATACACCTGCTCTCCTAGCCTGACATGTGCAGGATGGGAGCGGTGTCGGCGGAGGGTGCTGCGGCAGTGTGTCTGGAGTGGTACAGGTACACCGGTCTGATGATCGGAGGGTGCTGCGGCAGTGTGACTGCAGTGGTACAGGTACACCGGTCTGATGATTTCTCGACACGGTGACGGATGAATCGGGTGACGGGTGATTGTGTGGTCTTTATTAACAATGGATTGCCTGACTGTCAGAAGGTACCAGCCACATGCTACGGTATTTGAAAACTATACATAATATTTATAAATTCATTGATTAGGTGCTTAAGAAAATAAAGCTAGGTGATGTAGGCTGCACCGCATTACACCTACGCACTGCCGCACATGGTGTTATTTAACCTCAACATATAGGTCATCCAGTCAGGAAAACAGTAATGCGACGTATTATATGCGTAGTTTTCTGTTTTAAAATTATAATTTTCCTCCTTGCAGACCGGATAGACTAACGCTATTATTATATTCTTATCATTAAATTACATAACGTTACAGTCACCAGCAAAAGCTTCGTGTCCTTTCTCTTCCATTAATAGCCTGCTAATCCGAGCTGTACGCAACGGAATTCAAAGCAACCAGTTTGAGCTCACCCGCGATAAATCAGGGGTGAGCTCAATACCATTTTTTACATTTTGCTGCATCCAACAGCGGTCAGACCGGAAGTTCAGCGCTTTTGCCGAACGTTACTTTTGCTAGTTACTACATAGGTATTTACTTAGATATTTACTTATACCGTCGGAAACCCGGAGCTGCTAAGTTTTAAGCTACTGCTAGGGCACACGACCGATACTATGAATACTGAAGTATAAATGAATAAGCAAATAACAGGCCCGTTCCTGTCACATGCATATGAAGTAATTGGTCTCGCTTTGTCACCAATTGATTTTAGATAGGTACACCATTGTATAATTTGAAGGTCGCATGCATTTTGCAAATTAACTACATGAGTGATAAGCCGATTGATTATCCGTTAAGAAACGAGTGTTTCTAGTTGGAGACATATAAGGTATCCCGTATCATGCATTAGTTACTACGTTCCCACGGATGAATTTGGTTGTGGCGAATCAGTTGGGAAGGAACGCGATGAAGGCCATTTCAGATAGCCAACGTGGTTAGCATTCATCAGTATGGAAGCTCGTCGAATAGGTAAGTACTTTGATTCTGCACAGGAACGTTAGCATTCAACCGTGGATAATGGGCCTCCTCATCGCCTTTTCAGTGACAGAGCGTTAGTCTAGGTATATATGTATTATGTAATAAGTTTCAAGACCAATCACAAATATGCTTCGGACTGGCCATGAAAAAATGCCACTCAAGTGCCGAAAAGCACAGCTATTCAATCTAAGCAAGTCTTAAGACTTGACCAGGCGCTTGCAGCGGCTTCCGTTGATTCGAAAGGTGCAACTCCAAACACTGATCTCCGTGAGACTTATCCCTGCTGCGGCTGGGATCGGTGTCAGAGGAGGAAGGTTCCACTCCCACAACACTGCAGCCAGGAATACGCGCTCTATCACATTCACACGTAAACGTGTCTCGGTTCTCTTCCCCCCCCCTCCCAACTGTCACCTTTATTACCACCTCTCCTCTCCTTCAGCGGGTTAGAACGCTCTTACAGACAGTCAAGCCCCGGTTCTGCCTCTCAAGTCGGCCCCAGCCCCGGTGGACTGTCCCGGGACGTGGTACAGCTGTGGTACCGCCCCCTCTCAGTCGGTACGGTCCCGGCCACGGTGGACTGTCCCGGGACGTGGTACAGCTGTGGTACCGCCCCCTCTCAGTCGGTATGGTCCCAACCCCGGTGGACCGTCCCGGGCCGTGGAGTGGCTTCCCTTCTTCGCAGCTGCACGCCTGCTGCGCACGAACCGCTGTTTTATAACGGCGCTCTGCCGGTGCCGCACAGCGCCGACCTTGTGCACAGCTTTCCCGGGAGGAGGATGACTCTCTCAGTGTCGAGACGATACTCTTGTGTGCAGCGAACCGCACGATAGCATTGATATTTAACAGTCAAAACATCCATTATAGCTCGTCTAGCGAGACATTTACATTGTTTCATGTTTATTAACTTTACGGTGAGTGATATTTTACTGTTATTATGCGGGAGTGTTAACAGAAGCATTAAAGAAGTCGCTCGCCACTTATTCCTGTATTCCTCATTCCATTCATTATTTGTGTATTACAAAGCCGTCTTTGTGACAAATTAAATCACATGATGAGGCCGTAACCACAAACAGGGAAACACCGCATCCTTATTCCTCATAGTTACCACAAGGCAGACCGTTCAACGGCCCCAACACACTGGACTCAGTCATTAGAAGCATCGCTCGTCAGCGCTCACCAGGTGAAAGCCCCTCCATTTATCGTCCCTGATGACCGTTGGCTTATGAACATACACTTACTTCCTGTGACCGGGATAGTATCTTCTGTTCGTTACGCTTGCGTGCTTAAAATTTATCATGAGCGTCAGCTGTTAAAAGCCATCAATGGCCATCCCGCAATGTGTGTTACGTAACGGCCTCCCTGGTGTGTTTCTTCTAGCTGAAAAGTGATTGCTCGAGCCAAAGTCTTCACGACAATGAAAAAGCGAATCACTGTAGTGCGAAACTACCCACTACGCAATGACAAAGAAGTTTCGAGATCCCGTAGCATGATTCCTCGTAGTAACATGTGCTCCGATAGTCATTCTTACAGCGGCAAACGGTATGCGCTTGTCGTCAGACCAGAACGACAACACGCGTCGCGCTGCTTTGCTCGACGACGAGCGGTCAATGCGACGGAGAAGGCAGACATGATCGGTCCCCGCCGGCCTCGGACTCCGAGGCTGATGCAAAATGACGAACAATGACGAGCAACAACGAGCAACGACGAGCAACGACGAGCAACGACGAGCGGAGAGGTCAGTCACGACGCTACCCAGATCTCCACTAGCTCACGAGCTAAACCGCGTCAGGCCAGGCGCTGGTGGCTCACGAACTAACCCGTATCAGGAACGGCTTTGGCTTACAGCTCAATAGCTTTCCAGAATAAGGTGATTTTGAGACTGAAATGTCGCGATATAGCCCAGCTGATGAGGAGCTCAGGGAGACGGTATGGACTCTCAGTCGCATAGGTATGTCGATCGGAGAACTCTTATGTCCTGCTGTGCGTTCCCTCCAGGTGTTTATGTTCCTATTCAGTTGAGGCGAGGGCCAGGGTGCTTCAGCGCCCTTAACTCGTAGCTCCGTCCGATCAACTTTTCAGCCAGCCCCATCAAGCAAGAGCAGACATTTCACCTCAGTAAGCAATAAAACGGGAAAACATTAATAAATACCAAAAGATAAAACAAGTCGAATGCAAGGTATTTCTTGTACATCAAACGAATCCGCTTTCCATGATGAATAAAACAGATGAAAATAAACTGTTCTTTTGATATGCTAGGCTGCACCTGAGTTTAGGCCCTCAGATGAATTTGAGAAACTGCGCCCTCTTCGTCCCACTATCAAAAGTTGTGCTCTAGTTTCACAGCACACTTGCTATACGGTAGATGTAGGTATTCAGTAATTGTAGCAGGGTTCACACAAGGTTAGGTGCTTGTTCACACTGATGTCGCGACTATAGTTTCTTGAAGAAGCCTGCAACATAAATTTTCTCTCACTCTGGTTCACAAGACGTTTTAATTAAGCATTATACAATATATTACATAACTTCAGCCACCACAGTCGGCGGTATAAGGCAGCACTGCTCGTGCGGCTTGTGTTTTCACGGTTTTCGGGCGAGAGCGTTCAAGTTATTCTGCTTTCAAATTGCAACGGAAAGTTCTGAGCATTTTCTCCCCAAAGCTATAATTTATGTTTCTGTGTTTGGTCGTTGTGACTGTTTAAATGCCAGAGTCGTAAAATCGAACAGTAGAGGGGCTTAACAGTTAAGCTCAAGCCTGAATGATATCCGTATCACCGCCTGATCTGAATACACATTTCCTCTGTTTAGATATGTTAAACTTGCTGCTGATTTGTAGGCTACTTTAATTACACAAATTTATAATTCAAAATAATGCAATCCTCAATTTCACTGCTCGTGAACTATCGAACTAATTTAAAGCTTAAATTAAAAATTACCCGCATCCTGTATGCTGTATAGGTAAGCATTGGTTCCGATCCACATCACAATAATCAGTCTGCCTCCTATTTTAGGAAGGGCTCCGGATAAAGGCTTATCAGCTTAGAGGGAGCGGCATGCATGCACACCTTTTAGCGCCTACTTAATGAACCTGCTGTGAGTGTGAAGCTTCATTGGTTAGAAGGGTTGGGGAGAGTCGTGCCTACGGGATAGCTCGGACAAAACATCTAAGCTCAATGGCAGCCCGAACTGCAAATGAAAGTGATATTTGGCAATGAAACTCTCCCGTCGGAGATCAGGGATGTGATGCTACGTGGAGTCCCTAAAACACATACGTTACTATGTGTTTGCCTGTCACATCCTCGTCATGGAAAATATCGGTATAAATTATCGCATAGGGCATTCGCACATCTGACCCCGGTGATCGCAACCCGCCTTTGAACTTACCGCGCCGCCATCCCTGCTGCGTTGCGAGTGGCGACAGGCGCCACCGCGTTCCGGACGTCTCGATAAGACCGTATCCCCGCCGCCTGTCACACGGCGCCGCTCTGCTCTGCGCTGCACGGCACTGTGTACGGCGCGCGGCTGCGAACTCGGGACTGCGTGCGGCCGGGCTGCCGGGCTGCGAATGACTCGACGGCGGCGCGCGGCGGCCACTGGAGTCGGACGGACAGCCTCGCTTTCACCGGGCCGAGCTGTCGCTACGGAGCAACCCCCGGCGGTCCGTCCAGAAGCCATCTGCCCGCGCCGCAGTTCCGGCGACCGCCGCTAGGGGCGCCCCAGGCGCAGCCTCTGCAGTTTACGGCGGCCACAGCCCATCAGAGGCGTTTCTTTTCAGCTGGACTGGCCGAGCAACTGTGTCACCCGTCAGCACTGCGGTCCCGTGATGAGCAGTCCGTTTAGGGGAAAGGTTGTCATAATGTGCTGTGTTATTTATTGCCACGTTATTTATTGCCCTACCTGTTATTTATTGCTAGGGAAGGCTATCATATTACACCGACCGAAGGAAAATTTCATCGAGAGCGTTTGCTTTCTTTAACAAAGTAGTTGAACATGACGAATGCTTTATTATCGTTCTTCACATTACTGATTTTGTTATACTGATACTCCATACTGTTGATCCCCTGTTACGCCCTACGTTAGCCCTGGTATTGTGGCCGCCGGGCATGTAAATGTGACTAGCTTTCTTGCGACTACCTAATGGCCATCTGCAATCTGCAGTCTGCAGCTTCGCCTTCAAGGCAATGCATTTCATGGCCATACGCAGAAGTCAATTCGCCGAGTCGTTTTGCTCTGCTTTGTCCTTTCTCCTTCATCTCGTGGATGCCAATTGCAGAGTGCACATACACATTCCCAAACGGATGGAAACGATTCTATACCTTATATCAACCAAAGCAAATTAATGATGGCTTACAAGGTGGATCGCTTGCCTCTCGCACTGGTGGCGGGCCATTTTGACCCAAATTCCCGCTGAGTTCTTTCTTTCTCCGGAATAGCGGAAAACGGCGGCGCCGAGCTGTCAAATTTAACACAGCTATTTGGACATCAATTACCATCATTTTGTATAAGTGTTGAACTCATGTCATTTCAGGTCAATTTACAAGGTCGTTTCAAGTGTCAACTGACTTTCCCTTAAAAATGTATGTGGTCGTGCCAAAACCAGTGTTCGTCCGAGGGATTTGAAACTTGCAGCATTTCATAAGATTCTTACGAACGAGAGCAAAGCGCTCGCTCGTCTTTTGTAAGTTGGAAATGGCCCAACCCGACCCAACCCAATCCAGCCCGTGGTAGCGCTAAGCAAATATCTCTGCAATCACACTTTTGATTAACAAGCGGTCCTCCTTGCCCAAGCAACCTCCCTGTTTGAGACCATGCTGATCAGCGACCTCGCCAGGATTTTTTTTGGTTTGGGGGGGCAATTTTTGTAGGTCGATTTTGGTGTTGAGCTAACAGTTTAACTATACATGTATTGTATATGCGACCCAATTCCATCTGGATCCATCATGCATTGCTATCGTCTTCGATTTGTCGTAACGGTGAATTTAATGAACAACATTTTTACCTTCTTATCTTACTATAAGACACACCGGCCATCACCTCTATTTATGGGCATATCAGGAAAAGCAATACAACTTTTTAGCTACTTGGCCCAGCTAAATAACAAATACCCAGCTAATATAACATAAACATATACGTTAAAATTTTGCAAAGGCAGTAGCATATGAAAGATTATAAAATATATTAGAACAAAATAAAGGTGTTTAAATGTTACAAGCGGAACCAAATGACGATTTTGTACCGTCATTTTAGCCAACGCCCTACTGATAATAATCGGCAACAAGGATACAAAAAAATGCTTTAAAAGTTGCCCGGGCCAAGGCCTCGTACCTGGATCGTGAGCAAATCCCATTTTATCTACTGTTAATTTATAACTTAGCTATACCCAAAATACGTTTTCTTGTCTAACTTAATGCCCTCAACAACAGCACAAACCGGACGTGTATCGCCACAAATACGACACATGGCTATTTCGCCCCACTCACTCATAATGGACCGTACATTTGTATTAGCAACTGCAATTTATATTTTACATGCAATCGCTGCAATTAACCGTTTTGTGCTGCGTGGTACCGCATCATCTTCGATCAGGCGTTTCGTGCTGCGTGGCACAGAATCGCCTGGGATCCGTCGTTTTGTGCTACGCGGCACAGCATCGCCTGGGATCAGATATTTTGTGCTGCGCGGCACAGCATCGCCTGCGATCAGGCTTTTTGTGCTATGCGGCACAGCATCAACATTCCCGTGAACGGCAAACCGTTGCTATGGGCTATTACGGCGCAGTACAGCTCGATGCTCATTCGTGGCGGCAGAGTGAGCCGGTGATAGAGAATACTAGAGATGAGTCATTCGGGCTATTACCGTTGGTCTGAGGAGTTACCGGTGCCCGTTCTGTTCCGGGTCTCAACGATCTTCTGCTGGGCACAAGGTTATGTATATGAGTCACCCTGCAGTACCAATCCGAAATTGTTACCTGTTATTTATGTATCCTTTGTTTAACAAAATAAACTGAACTGAACTGAACTGAACCATCGAGATGGGCTGTCTCAACACAGTGCATCATAATTTAAATTTTTGCTCGGTATGATCAATAGCAATATGTTATCAAAACATAATCAACATTTTGTATCATGTCTGAAGCGCATTTCACTGTATTTAGTAAAACAGAGTATCTTTTTTATGTTTGCCCCAAAAATGTTTTGCTCGTTTGCCTCAACTTGTACTGCTGTTGCCATGTCATGGGAAACAGTCTCTGCCCACACGTTTCACAAGATGCACAAAAAATTCCAAAGAACTGTTGTTGCAGTCTGTTGGTGCCACGGGCTTCGTCGAGAGACTTCGGGTGAGTGTCAGCTGAAAGAAAAAAACTGTAATCCCATTTTGTATGCTTAAATAAATGTGTGTTTTCGAGCATGCTTTTTGCATGTTTTATGCGTAGTAAAGATTGCAATATTTTGATTTAGTTTGATATGATCGATTAGTTACATACTTTGTATTTAACGTTACGAAGAGGCGTCACATTTTTACGAATTCACATAAAACTCATGAAAATAGGTGGTGAACCTTATAAGGGAGAGTGGGGAGAACTGGGACGCAGGAGAAATAGGACAGGTCTTTTTCTATGAAGAGATGGCCGATTATATTAGTTTGTGTTGTTTTATGAATTTCTAAGGCTTCTGCACATTGTTATGAAAAAATTCCCGTGTCCGTTGCAGCTTCTTCGTAATACGTGAGCGCTCCTAAAAAAGTGTGATTTTAAAAGGTTTGGTAAATATGTTTTTGAAAAACATTTTGCCTTATTGATTGCTTTTTAGATAAGTTTGAAGTCATCTAAGCATTTGGAATCAAAGGTCGACGCTTCAAGCCGAGATCGTGGTTGAAATTTCATTGACATTCTAAATTATTAAAAATATTAGCGTGGGGAGAAATGGGACAAGGTGTCCCAGTTCTCCACAGCTACCTGGTCCCATCATATCCAACACACGAGACATGTGTTCGGATCTCGAAACGGATGCCAGGATCCCATTGTTATGTCTCAGGTCAATTGGTGACTTTTCAGGTCACTTAAATGACCTCAGATTGACGATGTCTCAAAATAGCTGTTTTGCTCAGTCGCTCGTCGCTGCCAACGTTATGAGTATAAAACTATTATTTTTCCGTCAAAATACTCGCCGTTGTATTTGCTACCTGGTGATGTATCGTTTTTTATGTTTGGTCAATTAAATGACCTCCTAGGTCAATGATATCGTCATAAATGTTGACATTTACCCTGCATTTTGCATTACGGCACAAACAACAAAGCGCTTACAATAACTTCCGAAAGGAGAGAGATAGAGAGACGTCGTATACTGGAATATGATGCCAGTTATGAGGAATCGAACGGTTTCTCACTTTTTGGATCTAGGTTAGCTTGTTAACTTTGGTGTCAGATAAATGGCCCGAAGTGTAGAAAACAGGTATGCAGCAGTGATTGTGCACTGTCAGAAACATACAAATTTAGAACCTGATAAATGGAAATAAAAACACAGTTTCCGAGATAAATTTTGCCTCAAAGTTACATAAAAGCTTTTCATTTGGTAATATCTGGTCTAAAAATTCAAAAAACTGATTTAAAAAAATGACGTTACTTTTTTTAAGTATAAAGAGCAATCAGTCAGTCAAAAACAAAGATATTGCTTTGATTTTTTTATAGTCATTGTTCTTACATAGTTATCTCACATATGTTCTGTTTTTTTTTTAAATTACTTCGAAAGTTTTAATTTAAAAGTTTTTTGGGGAAAAAAAGTTTTTTTTAAATTTTGGGGTCAAAATTCAAAATTTATAAAATCGGAGATAAATATGTTATAGATATTGGTATTTGCATTCTTGTAGCGTTTACGGTCTGCATTTTGGTTAATAACTTGGTTTTATACGATTTTACAAACATTTATCACTTTTCGCCGAAAATGGCTAAATATGACGTAACCAAAACGTAATTTTTCCAAAACTGTCTGCCCAATTCTGATAAAATTGTGTAGGCTAACGTAAAATTGTTGTTAACTTAGCTGCCAAAATGTCAGATGGTTGCGCTTCTTGAGTGAAAAGTTATGCAAGGAAAACCTCCGAGGAGTCGTTTTAGGACCCTCCGTAGGGCGAGGGTTAATAAAATTAAAGACCTGCAAAGGTCTCCCAAAACGTTGCCCCGGTCACGACCGGGGCTGCCGGGATGGATTCTCTACCTATGATCAGCACTTAATTATTGTTGTTATTGTTGAACATTGATGTCACGTCGCGAATCGGCGTGCGTGAAATTTCGGTACATAAGGTCATGGAAAAACGCATTGTTAATATTTAAACCATTTCTTCATTTGAGCCAATCCTCATGTTACACTTCTGGCGTGCTTCGATACCGAGGAACCCAAAGTACGTTTCGGGTGAAAATAAAATATCTGGGCAAATTGGCTCACCTTATAACCTATGTCAAATAAGATCATGTAT